>JAQZBX010025573.1:0-29458 GCA_029593785.1 Cabassous unicinctus
GCTGATTATTGAACCTGGGACTTCATATGTGGGAATCAAGTACTCAACCGCTTGGACCACTTCTGCTCCCCCTTGTGCTTGCTTTGGGAATGCCTTGCTGTTCTTTTTCTTGTTTCTCCAGTTGTTCAGTTAGATCTCTAATTTTAGCTTTCTATTCTTTTTTAACATAGGTATTTACAGGTATAAATTTCCCTCTCAAGACTGCCTTTGCCGTATCTTATAAGTTTGCTTTTTTTGTTGTTGTTCCCATAATTTTTTTTTAACTTTATTTTGTACAATTAATAGTTGAAAATATAAGCAATAATTAAAGAATAAAAAGAAAATACATTTGAATAAAACATATATTTCTCAATTAAATGTACTGGATACATATACATTTTTTTTGTATCATACAATATGTTAAACAATATATTCGGTTCATAGTAACGCAATCATACAGTATTTGTCCTTTTGTGTCTGACTTGCTTCGCTCAACATAATGTCCTCCAGGTTCATCCATGTTGTTATATGCTTCATGACTTGATTTTTTCTTACAGCTGCATAAAGTTCCATCGTGTGAATACACCACAGTTTGTTTATCCATTCATCGGTTGATGGACACCTGGGTTGTTACTAACTTTGGGCAACTGTAAATAACACCGCTATGAAAATTGGTGTGCACATGTTTGTTCTTGTCACTGTTCTCAGTTCTTCTAGGTATATACCCAGTAGTGGTATTGCAGGGTTACATGGCAAGTCTATATTTAACTTATTAGGAACTGCCAAACAGTCCTCCACAATGGCCGTACCATTCTGCATTCCCACCAACAGTGAAGAAGTGTTCCTATCTCTCCACATCCTCTCCAACACTTGTGGTTCTCTGTCTTTTTAATAGTGGCCATTCTGATAGGTGAGAAATGATATCTCATTATAGTTTTGATTTGCATTTCCCAAATTATTAGTGATGTTAAGCATTTTTTCGTGTGTTTTCTTGCCATTTGCATTTCTTCTTTGGACAAATGTCTATCAAGTTTTTTGCCCATTTTTTAATTGGGCCATTTGTCTTTTTATTGTTAAGTTGGAACATTTCTTTATATATCCTGGATAGTAAACCCTTATCGGACATTTGATTTCCAAATATATTCTCCCATTGAGTTGGCTGCCTTTTCACCCTTTTGGCAAAGTCCTGTGAGGTGCAAAAGTGTTTAATTTTGAGGGGGTCCCATTTGTCTACTTTTTTCTTTTGTTGCGTGTGCTTTGTGTGTAAGGTCCAAGACACCACCACCTACTACAAGGTCTTGAAGATGTTTTCCCTACATTTTCTTCTAGTAGTTTTATGGCCCTGGCTTTTATATTTAGGTCTTTTATCCATATAAAAAATATATTCTTTTTTCAATTTATTGAAGTATATCACTCATACATAAACATACATAAACAATAAGTGTATAGTAATAGTTGTGAACTTACAAAACAAGCATACATAACACCGTACAAGGCTCTCATAACTCACTCCACCAATACCTTGATTGTTGTGAAACATTTTTAACTAATGATGAAAGAGCATCATCAAAATATTACTAATAAACTAAGTATCTTACATTTGGTGTATTTTCCCCCCAACCTACCCTATCATTATTTTTTATGTCATTTATACATGAACATACATAAACAATAAGTGTATAGTAAAAGTTGTGAATGTACAATGCAAACATGCATAACATCATACTGTGGTCCCATATATCAACCCACCACCAACACCTTGCATTGTTGTGAGACATTTGTTACAAATTTTGAAAGAATATCATCAAGATCTTATTACTAACTATATCTTACATTTGCTATATTTTTCCCCCAACCCACTCTATTATTTTTTAAAATATATTTTCCCTACAGAAGTTGTGAACTTAATAAAACAATCATGCATATGTGCAGAATTCCCATACAAACCCCTCCATCAACACACAACACCATGGTGGAACATTTATTACAGATTATGAGATAATATCATCAGACTTTTACCACCAACCATGGTCCATAGTGTACATTTGGCACACTTTTTCCATACTCCCCCATTATCAACACAGTACATCTTTGGCAGAGATCCATGAATATTACAGTATTGCTATTAACCACAGTCCATAGGTCACTCCAGTTGCAGTTTTCCCATGCTTCACATTTCCACCACCCTACAATTGTGACATACATCTGCTCTAGCTCACAAAGGACACTCTTGCATCTGTACCATCAACCACAATTCTGATCCACCTCTGGGTTTACTGTGCGATTCATTCAGTCCCTAGATTATTCTCTAGCTTTTTTTCAATTAACATTTACATCTCTAGACTACTCTTTTGAGCCACATTTCCATTTATAAACCAGATGTTACTCACTATAATGTGTTACCATTAACTCTATATATTTCCACACTTTTACAGTAAAGTTAATTAAAACTTCTACACACATTAAGCATCACCACCTACCACCAGGTCTTGAAGATGTTTTCCTACATTTTCTCCTAGAGGCTTTATGGTTCTTGTTTTTATATTTAGATTTTTGATCCACTTTGAGTTAATATTTGTATAAGGTGTGAGATAGGGGTCCCCTTTCTTTCTTTTGGCTACAGATATCCAGTTCTCTCAGCACTGTTTTTTGAACGGACTGTTCTGCATGAGCTGGGTGGGTTTGACAGGCTTATCAAAAATCACTTGACCATAGATGTGAGGGTCTGTTTCTGAACCACAATTCAGTTCCATTGGTCTATGTGTCTGTCTTTATACCAGTACCATGCTTTTTTTTTTTAACCACTGTAGCTAGGTAATATGATTTAAAGTCCCAAAGTGAGAGCCCTCCAATTTCGCTTTTCCTTTGTAAGATGTTTTGGCTATTCGGGACCCCTTATCCTTCCAAATAAATTTGATAATCGTGTTTTCCATTTATTTAAAAAATGCTGGTGGGATTTTGTATCAGGATTACATTGAAGCTGTATATCTATTTGGGTAGAATTGACATCTTAATGATATTTAGTCTTCCAATTCATGAGCATGGAATGCTCTTCCATTATTTAGGTCTTTTTTTATTTTTTTTGAAAGTATTTTTCTGAATACAAGTGCTACACATCATTAGTTAAGTTTATTCCTAAGTATTTGATTCTTTTAGTTGCTATTGTAAATGGAATTTTTTTTCCTGACTTCCTCCTCAGATTGTGCATTTTCACCATTCTTGAGATTTTAGTTACTTTTACTGAAATAATCTTCATTTCTAGACTCTTTTCCAAGCCTGTCTGTTCTTTTCAGACTGTATCACATCTTTTAGTATTTCCTGCAAAGCCAGTCACTTGGTTATAAACTGTCAGTTTCTGTTTATCTGTGAATATTCTAAACTCACCCACATTTTTGAAAAACAGTATTGCCGGATATAAGATTCTTGGCTGGAAGTTTTTCTTTTGCAGTATCTTATATATATATATCATACCACTGTCTTCTTTTTTTTAAAAAAAAGATTTATTTATTTCTACCCTCCCTCCCCATTGTTTTGCACTCGCTGTCTGTTCTCTGTGTGTTCTTCTGTGTCTGCTTGTCTTCTCTTTAGGCGGCACCTGCAACCAATCCTGGGACCTTCTTGAGTGGAGAGAGGCTGCTTAATCTCTTGCGCCACCTCAGCTCCCTGATTTGCTGCATCTCTCATTTACTCTCTTCTGTGTCTCTTTTTGTTGCGTCATATTGCTGCGCCAGCTCTCCATGCAGGCCAGCACTCCGTGCAGGCCAGCACTCCTGCATGGGCCAGCACTCTGTGTGGATCAGCACTCAGCGTGGGCCAGCTTACTTTTCACCAGGAGGCCCCGGGAATCGAACCCTGGACCTCCTATATGGTAGACGGGAGCCCAATCACTTGGGCCACATCCACTTCCCACACCACTGTCTTATTGCCTCCATAGTTTTTGATGAGAAATTGGTACTTAATCTTACTGGGCATCCCTTATATGTTATGCATTGCTTTTCTCTTGCTGCTCTCAGAATTCTCTGTCTTTGGCATTTGACATTCTGATTAGTATGTCTTGAAGAGGCCTATTTGGATTTATTTGGATGGGAGTACGTTGTGCTTCTTGGACCTGGAAATCTATGTCCTTCAATAGGGTTGGGAAATTTTCTACCATTATTTCTTCATATATTCCTTCTGCCCCTTTTCCCTTCTCTTATTCTTCTTGGACACCCATGACATGTATGTTTGCATGTTTCTTGCTATCATTTAGTTCCCTGAGACCTTGTTCAATTTTTTCCATTTTCTTCATCTGTTCTTTTGTATGTTTGGTTTCAGAGGCCATTTCTTCCAGCTCACCAATCCTTACTTCTGCCTCCTCAAATCTGCTATTTTATGATTCCAGTGTATTTTTTTTTAAGATTTTATTTATTTATTTATTTATCCTCCCTTGCTGCTTGTGCTTGCTGTGTCCATTTGCTGTGCATTTTTCTGTGTCTGCTTGTCTCCCTTTGTTGTGTCATCTTGCTGTGCCAGCTCACCGTGCCCTATGGGCCATCAGTTCACCATGCTACGCGGGCAGGCCAGCTTGCCTTCACCAGGAGGCCCCAGAAATCGAACCCCGGGCCTCCCATATGGTAAATGGGAGCCCAATCATTTGAGCCACATCCGCTTCCCTCCAGTGTATTTTTACTTTCATTTATTGTGCCTTTCATTCCCGTAAGATCTGCTATTTTTTCTTTGTATGCTTTCAAATTCTTTTTTGTGCTCATCCAATGTCTTCTTAATATCCTTAATCTCTTTAGCCATCTCATTGAATTTATTAAGGAGATTTGTTCTGGATTTCCAATTCTATTCCACTGATCTATTCCACTATCTTATGCCAGTACCATGCTGTTTTAACCACTGTAGCTTTGTAATATAGTTCAAGGTCAGGCAGTGAAATTCCTCCCATGTCACTCTTCTTTTTTTAGAATGCTTTTGGCTATTCAGGTGCACTTTCCCTTCCAAATGATTTGGTAATTTACTTTTCTAATTCTGTAAAGCAGACTGTTGGAATTTTGATTGGTATTGCAAGGAATCTGTAAATAATTTTGTGTAGATTGACATCTTCATATTTAGTCTTCCAATCCGTGAACACACAATGTCTTTCCATTTGTTTAGGTCTTCATTGATTTCTTTTACCACTGTTTTGTAGTTTCATATATATAGATCCTGTACTTCTTTGGTTAAATTGATTCCTACATATTTGAGTCTTTTTGTTGCTATTGTAAATGGAATTTTCCCCCTGATTTCCTCCTCAGATTGTTCAATACTGGTGTACAAAAGCATTACTGATTTTTGTGTGTTATCTTGTATCCTGCCACTTTGCTGAACTCTTTTACTAGCTCAAGTAGCTTTGTTGTGGATACTTCAGAATTTTCTAAATACATGTCATCTGCAAATAGAATTTTACTTCCTCTTTACCTGTTTGGATGCCTTTAATTTTTTTTTTTTTCTTGTCTAATTGCCCTAGCTAGAACTTCTAGTACAATATTGAATAACAGTGGTGACAGTGGGCATCCTTGTTTTGTTCCCGAAGTTAGAGGGAAAGCTTTCAACCTTTCCCCATTGAGTATGATGTTGGCTGTGGGTTTTTCATATATGCTTTTTATCATATTGAGGAATTTTCCTCCTATTCATATCTTTTGAAGTGTTTTTATCAAAGGATGCTGGATTTTGTCGAATGCCTTTTCCATCTCAATTGAGATGATCATGTGTGTTTTTTCCTTCAATTTGTTAATGTGGTGCATTACGTTGATTGATTTGCTTATGTTGAATCAGCCTTGAATACCAGGAATAAATCCCACTTGGTCGTGATGTATAAGTCTTTTGATATCCTGTTGGTTTTGATTTGCAAGTATTTTGTTGAGAATTTTTGCATCTATGTTCATTAGAGAGATTGAACTATAATTTTCTTCTAATATCTTTATCTGGCTTTGATATTAGGGTGATGTTGGCTTCATAAAATGTGTTGGGTGATTTTCCCTCCTCTTCAATTTTTTGGAAGAGTTTCAACAGGATTGGTGTTAATTCCTTTCAAAATGCTTGGTAGAATTCACCTGTGAAGCCATCTGGTCCTGGACTTTTCTTTGCTGGAAGATTTTTGATGACAGATTCAATCTCTTTAAATGTGATTGGTTTATTAAGTTCTTGTAGTATCACTGGAGGTTGTTTGTGCATTTCATCTAAATTGTCTAGTTTGTTGGCATACAGTTTCTCATAATATCTTCTTCTGATCCTTTTCATTTCTGTGGGGTCAGTCATAACTCCCCCCCTTTCATTTCTGATTTTCTTTATTTGCATCATCTCTCTCTTTTTCTTTGTTAGTCTAGCTAGGGGTTTGTCAATTTTATTGATCTTCTCAAAGAACCAGCTTTTGGTTTTGTTGATTTTCTATATTGTTTGTGTGTGTGTGTGTGTGTGTGTGTGTGTGTGTGTTCTCAATTTCATTTATTTCTGCTCTAATCTTTATTATTTCTTTCCTTCTGCTTGCTTTGGGATTGGTTTGCTATTCTTTTTCTAGTTTTGCTAGTTGTTCAGTTAAATCTTTGAGTTTAGCTCTTCTTTTTTAATATAGGCATTTAGGGTTATAACTTTGCATCTCAAGACTGCCTTCACTGTATCCTGTAAGTTTTGGTAAGTTGTGTTCCTGTTTTCATTTGTCTCAATATGTTTACTGATTTCACTTGCAATTTCTTCTTTGACCCACTGATTATTTAGGAATGTGTTGTTTAGTCTCCACACGTTTGCAAATTTACTTTTTTTCTGTCTGAAAAAACTGATTTCCAGTTTCATTCCATTATGATCTGAGAAGGTGATTTGTATAATTTCAATCTTTTTATATTTATTGAGAACTGCATTGTGCCCTAACATGTGGTCTATCCTGGAGAAAGATCCATGGGCACTTGAGAGGAATGTATAACCTGCTGAGTTTGGTTGCAGCATTCTGTATATATCTTTTAGGTCTAACTCGTTTATCATATTGTTCAAGTTCTCTGTTTCCTTGTTGATCTTCTGTCTAGTTGCTCTATCTAATAATGTGAGTGGGGTGTTGCAGTCTCCAAGAATTATTGTAGAGATGTCTTTTTCTCCCTTCAGTTTTGCCAGAGTTTGTCTAATGTATTTTGGGGCACCTTGGTTAGGTGTATAGATATTTATGACTTATATTTTCCTGGAGGATCGTCCCTTTTATTAGTATATAATGACCTTCTGTATCTCTTATAACTTTTTTGCATTCAAATTCTGTTTTGTCCAATATTAGTATAGCTAC
The DNA here is from genome assembly GCA_029593785.1 of Cabassous unicinctus. Classification (NCBI taxonomy): domain Eukaryota; kingdom Metazoa; phylum Chordata; class Mammalia; order Cingulata; family Chlamyphoridae; genus Cabassous; species Cabassous unicinctus. Next base: position 7,268 of record JAQZBX010025573.1, read on the forward strand.
CCCTGCTCTTTTTTGATTACTGTTTGCATGGAGTATCTTTTTCCAGCCTTTCACTTTCAGCTGGTATGTATCCCTGAGTCTAAGGTGAGTCTCTTGTAAGCAACATATGGATGGTTCATGCTTTTTTATCCATTCTGTCAGCCTGTATCTTTCGATTGGGGAATTTAATCCATTCACATTCATTGATATTTCTGTAAGTGTATTATTTACTTCCACCATTTTATTCTTTGGTTTTCATATGTCATATCGTATTTTTGTCTGTCTTTTTACTCTTTTGGTTATCCTTTTTGCTATTGTTTCTTCTATACTCTCCTCCAGGTCTCTCTCTCCTATCTTTTTCTTTCAGGTTCTAAGGCTTCCTTTAATATTTCCTGCAAAGGTGGATTCTTTTTTACGAACTCTCTTAGTTTCTGTTTGTTTGTGAATAGTTTATACTCGCCTTCATATTTGAAGGACAATTTTGCTGGATAAAGAATTCTCGGCTAGCAGTTTTTCTCTTTCAGTACCATAATTGTATCATACTACTGTTTTCTCACCTCCATGGTTTCTGCTGAGTAATCTGCACTAAGTCTTACTGGGCATCCCTTGTATGTAATGGTTTGCTTCTCCCTTGCTGCTCTGAGAAGTTTATCTTTGACATTTGACATTCTTAGTGGTATGTGTCTTGGAGTAGATCTATTCAGATTTATTCTGATTGGGTTATGGTGTGCTTCTTGGACAAGTAAGTTCATTTCTTTTATGAGAATTGGGAAATTTTCTGCTATTATTTCTGCTGTTGAAAGGGTCGGATCTCTTTATTCCCTTGCAGGCTCCCAAGACAAACAATGGTGTGAAAGTGGTGTGGGACACAGCAGACTAAATATGTTGTTCAAGAGCTGAGTCAGCCTTAGGCTATATCTCTTTGTCTCCCTTTTCCTTGGAAGGTGGATACCTGGGATCACCTTTGTCTGTAGTTGCCAGTCCTGAGGCCTGAGAATTCAAAAGTGTCTATAGTATGGGGAAGGGTGCTGGCATTTGCAGCTGTGTTTTTTAACTCACAGTTTTGGTGTCACAATTCTTTTCCTTTGCCCCTCTCTTCTCTGGGGGTAATGTCCAGCCTTCCCCTAGTGTCCTAAATCCTAGAAAAAAAATTTCCAGGTCATTTCTTCCTGTCCTTTAGCTTTATTTCTGGGAGAGGAGAGTCCCATTTCTTTCTAGTCCACTATCTTCCCAGAATTCCTCCAAAATAACTTTTTAATGATCTAATTGTATATGTAGGATTTAAAGTTTTTTAGCCTTAGTGTAAATTTAGGGTGATATATTGTTTAAAACCTATTAAGATGGAAAGTCCATAAGTTCTTGTGTTGAAAATATGGGCTGTTTCTTATCAGAAAGCATTACCATGTTGCATAATATGTTATTATGATAGTGACATATTACCACTTAATGTCTTTTCATAGCTCAAACATGATTAGCTACCAGAAGGTATAATTTCAAAGGTAGGTAATAATATTCATATTCAATCCCCAGGGACTGTTTAGTGAATACATTACATATTTAGTTATATATTTAATTATAGTTCCTCTCCCTTGATTTTCATATTTATCCATTCAAAATGTATTTATTTATATGTATATATACATACATATAGACTGGATTCTGCAATCCATTGGATTTGAAAGCACAGAATGTTTTAAAGTACAATTGAAATTCAGAAGAGTTCAGAACAGTTTCAGAATTGCTAGCACAAAGCCTCTGTGAAGAAATGATAAACTTTGGTTGCTATTAAAATGAACAAAAATACATTTAATGTGTTATATATTTTTTATAATTATAGTTTGGCCAAACATTTTATGCACATGTGCATATAGTATATTTTTAACTGTTTTTTTCTGAATATATTGTATATGGGAGTTTTAAATTATTGCTAAATATGTAAATATAGGTGAATTAGTTATGCTAAATCTACTGACTAATAATAAACTTAAAATATTATTTAAGTAGAAAAATATTTTTGAGGAGTTCCATACGCAGAACAAAGTTAATAAACCATAAATGTAGGTGTTTTTCAAATATTAACAATACCATTTTTATAAAACACTTGAAGGAGCAAAAAACATTTTGAAAACATGGAAAATCACTTTACTTTAAACACATTTATATTTTGTCTATTTAGATAAACTTGGCTTTTTCAGCTGAAATAATTTTTTATGACTTGTGTTTATAGCTCATTCAAACAATACGGTAGTCAAGCCGTATTTGTCAAGTTATGGATCAGTCATTCATGTTGATCCCATTATTTGTGTTGGAGTTTTCCATTTATAAATAGAATATGACAGTGTTTTTCATTCTTGAATAATGTACATAACCCTTTTTTTTTTAATACTTAAAGAAATGACCAATGTAATTTATTCTCAATGCAGAAGAAGTGGAACTCATACACTATAGAAATAAACCAAAATAAAATCACCTATTAACAAAAATCCAGCAATAACCACTCTTTTACTTTGTGTTATAACCCTTTAACATCAACCAGCAACCAAAAAGATTTACTGAACTCCAGGATTTTTGCTTTAAATTTGGAGAACTAATGGACGAAAATTAAATTGTGTCGTTTCATGTCATGTCACAGTATGGTTATAAATACAGATGGTAATTTCTTGTACTGAAATAGATGGCAATAGTCTGTTTTAAGGTGGTCTCTCAGATAACCCAGAATATGCCATTTTTAACTTATGTTACATCATCATAAAAATAAAACAAAATTTGAATTAGATTCATATGAATGGTAATCCTCCAAGAATATTCTTGCATACCCTAGTATGAGAAACAACATACTATTATAGCGTTGGGATTAAAAGACAACAAAATGTATTCACAGAATTTTCAGGTTCTTAAAATTAAGATGTGGTTATGAATTTATATTATGAAAAGGTTATTATTAAGATAGGTTCCTTATGTTTTTGGAATCTTTATGTTTTTAAGGTCTTATAAATTTGAGTTATCTTTAGTCTCCATTTAATAAGATATTATAATATTTGACTTCCCAGAATAATTTAAAAATATGATAGTACCACAGAAGTTGAACATTTCTTAGGGAGTTGGTTAGAATATTATGAGTTATTACCCCTGGGATGGCTGCTACCTGCCTTAGGAAAATGATCAGGTGTGTGGGAAAGGCAGGCCATTATAATCTAATGCCCCAAGCACACTTGTCTATGCCTGTGGGAGACTGGAACTTGAAGGGAGAATATTTGAAGTACTCTGGAAATGTTAATGTATCTTCCTCTTCTCTTTTTCAAAGAGCTTGTTGTTTAAAATAGTGTACCCATCAGCAAAAGAAAATATGTATTAACATATACACACTGATATATGTTTATTTCTAAATCATAAACCTTTTCTACAGTATTGAATACATATATAAAATGTACACAAATATTAGAAATTAAGATGAACTAAAGAAAAATTATTTAACAAATAAATTATGTTTGCTTTCATTACATTTATTAAAAACTGTGTCAATATGTCTTATTTTTTTGTGAAAGAGAGATATAAAAGTCTTGAACTTCAGCTTATTTTTATTGTTGTTTTGGGGTTTTTTTGGCTGACAGTACTGAAAAGTCGTATCACAAAGATAAGAAGAACCAAATGGAAGGATGTACATTGTTGACTTACTGCATGACAGTATTTATTTTTATTTACTTGTATTTAGCAATTATGCAAAGTTTCTGTTGAAAGGTGATTACTAAATTCCCACTTTTCCTTGTATCAATTAGGTGTTCTTACAAGCTAAATAAAAGATATTTTTATTTTAACAAATGTGTCCAAAACCAAAGATTTCAGTCTTTTTTGGACCCATTTGTTAAAAATATAAACACAACACCTTCCTGTTAATTTGGAGGCTCATTGAACTAGTTAGTTTCACATTTTAATTAGCTTTGAAACTAATTTGTAATTTAGAAACATTAGAAATGGATTAGGAAAATTTGTCTCCAAATTTTTCAATTATGTAGATGAGAAAAATTTTTTTTCTAAATGGGTGACACAAACATGTTTTCTCAGTATCATTAGTATCATTTACTTGCTCATCCATTTTAAAAAAATCAGCTTTCTTTGAAAGAACAGATTGAGTGTTAAATTTTCTGAAATTCTTATTAGATAGCACAGCACTGCATAGAAAAATGGCCAATAAATTTGGAATGATTGACCTTTCTTTCTTCAAGATATGCTGACCTGACATGGAGACTATGTGAAAGTGTTAGTGTCAATTCTTTTGTTAAATTTTAGTAAACCTTAATATATTTTCTTAGGCTAAATATAAATGTACAAGGCATACCTCATTTTATTGTGCTTTGCTTTCTTGCACTTTGCAGATACTGCATTTTTACAATCTGAAGGTTTGTGGCAACAAGTCTATCGACACCATTTTTCCAACAGCATGTCCTCACTTCATGTCTCTGTATCACCTTTTCGTAATTCTCACAGTACTTGAGACTTTTTTCATTATTGTTTTATCTCTTATGGTGATCTCTGATCTGTGATATTTCATGTTATTATTTTAAGTATTCCACAAATGTGCCCATTTAAGTCGGCAAACTTAATTGATAAATGTGTTCTGACTGATTCACGGATCGTTTCTTTCCCTGCCTCTTTCCCTCTTCCCAGTCCTGATTGCCCAAAAGCTCTCATGAAGATGTACAATGAAATTAATGTTGTATTCATGCCTGCTAACACAAAATCCATTCTGCAGCCCATGGATCAAGGGGACATTTTGACTTTTAAGTCTTATTATTTAAGAAAATGATTCTTCTGATGGATCCAGGCAAAGTAAATTGAAAACCTTCTGGAAAAAATTCTCTACCCTAGATGTCATTAAAAACATTCATGATTCAATATCAACATTAACAGGAGTTTGGAAGAATTTGACTTCAACCCCCATGGATGACTTTAAGGGGTTCAAGACTTCAGTGGAGGCTGTAATTGCAGATGTGGTAGAAATAGCAGAGAACTAGAATTAGAATTGGAGCCTGAAGATATGACTGAATTGCTGCAATCTCATGGTAAGACTTTAGTGGATAAGGATTGCTTCTTATGGATGAGCAAAAAATGTGGTTTCTTGAGATGGAATCTACTCCTGGTGAAGATGCTGTGAACATTCTTGGAATGATAACAAAGCTTTTAGAATATTACATAAATTTAATTAATAAAGAAGTGGAGGGTTTAAGAAGATTGACCTCAATTTTTTGGGTAAAATGCTAGCAAACTGGGGAGTGAATTTGGCTCAAGTGGTTGAGTGCCTGCTTCCCACATGGAAGGTCCTGGGTTCGGTCCCCTGTGCCTCCTAAAAACAAAAACAAACAACAAGCAAACAAATGAAAAAATCAACTCAGGGGAGCTGATGTGGCCCAGTGGTTGAGCGCTGGCTTCCCACATAGGAGGTGCCAGCTTCAATCCTTGGCCCCGGTACCTCAAAAAATTAAAAAAATTAAAAAAATTAAAAAATAAAAGCAATCTTTAAAAAAATGCTATCAAACTAGCATCACATGCTATAGAGAAATCTTTCATGAAAGGAAAAGTCAGTCAGTGCGACAAACTTCACTGATGTCTTATTTTAAGAAATTGCCACAGCCACCCCAACTATTAGCAACTACCACTCTGATCAGTCAGCAGCCATCAACATGAGGCAAGATCCTCCACTAGCAAAAAGGTAAATGACTCATTGAAGGCTAAGATGATGGTTAGCATTTTTTAAATGAATTATTTTTTAATTAAAGTATGTACATTGCTTTTTTAGACATAATGCTATTGCATACTTTATAATAGACTATAGTATGGTGTAAATATAACTTTTATTATGGAACCAAACCCACAATTTTTCTGAAGTATGCTTGTAAATAATTTTCTGTAAACATGCTTCATACTTTTCCCTTTAATTCCCCCACTCCTGCTTCCTGTGACAGTTCTACCCATCCATCAACATTCTGTTGAAATTCTCCATAGTCCTGAAGGCTTCCTGGGTCCTCACTGCAATAAACACCTCCTTCCCCTGTTTTCCATTTCACTTTGTACCTCTTTGTATTAGTTTGCCAAAGGGATGCTGATGCAAAGTACCAGAAATGTGTTGGCTTTTATAAAGGCTATTTGGGGTAAAAGCTTACAGTTCCAAGGCCATTAGAAGTCCAACTCAAGGCACCAGAAGAGGTGCTTTCTCTCTCAAGTCATTTGCCCCATGTTGAAGCAAGATGACAGGGAATCTCTGCCTGGTCTCTGCCTTCCCCTCCAGGCGGTACTGTCCCTAGAGTTCAGCTGAGTGTAACCAGGCATGGAGCTTGTCTCTTTTTGGGCCTCTTAGGCTCAGCTGCTCTGCTTTCTTCCTGATTTCAATTGCAAGCTATTAGGCAAATGACTCCTCTCTCCCCACGGCCTCAGTTGCTTGGACCTTTCCTTTCTGTTCTCATGACAGGATAAAAATGGCAGAGCTCTCTTTTCCAGTGTATCTGTTTTTTTTATTGGACTCAGCAAGAGAGCAGACTCAACCTGAGTCATGCCTCACTGAGGTAGTCCAATTGAATAAAGATCTCACACCCACAGGAGTGGATCAGCCAACAAACATCATTTTTCCCTCTTTTTTGGGATTCATAAATAATTTCATACTGCCATACTCTATTACAACACTTATTCTGTACTATGTTTGCTATATATGTCAGCTCCCCACTGTTAATTCTCTGTCTCCCACACTGGAGTGTGAGTAGGGATTGTGTCCCAATGCCATCACTACACATCCAGCACTCAGCACAGTGCTCTCAGTAAATAGTTGTTGAATTGAGTGGATGATGAATGGATCAATGGATGGATTGAAAGTCCTTGGAATGCAAACACCTAGTTCTATTTATTTTTGTTATCACTGAAGTGCATTTCATATAATAGGTACCCAGTGGAGATGAATGGTTGGAAACTTAGAGTAGAGACTCAGCATAAAAGAAGATCCTGGGCTTAGGATGGAGGTTGGGGCAAAGAAAAGAGGCCAAGAGTGGAAGAAGAGAGACAAGTATTAGGATCTAGGGTGGAGTGCTTGTTCTTCTGGCTAGGACTGCAGCCCAAAATGGCACCCTGAGCAAGGCTGCATGATTTTGTATTTGTGCACTATACAAACACTTTGTCCAAGGGACAAATTTGTAATTGAAATTTAGCCTACTGCTCAGCTTGTCAACTGTACCAATAGTTATGACAGAAGGAAATGAGACTCTCCAGTACAGCAGGAATGTAAAAAACAAAAATGACAAATTTGAGAGGCATGTTGAAAATGTGTTCAGATCTGTTTGGTTGAACTTTGAAGAATAACGTCTGTGATCTTTGAGATCACAGTGGAGTTGCATATGTGGATATAGCTTATATAATAGCTAAATTTGTGGGATTGGTTAGTTTGCCTTCAAGTGAGCTTCAGGAAGGCAAAAGAGTCAGGGAGGGATTTAGGGGGAATAATAAAATGACACATGCAAAAGAAGAGGCAGTGAAGGAATCTCAGAAGAAAAGGAAACATAGGAGGCAAATCATGAGATGGCTGTCTTAAGAACCTACTTAGTGAGTTTGGGTTAGGTGGAAAAAATATTTTAGTAGATTAGTACATAATTCAGCACCAATAAAAACAACTGAGAAAAAGCTCTTTAGTGAACTAAGGGGAAGCAATTTAAATTGTATGTTAAGGGGATGGAAATCTTTTGCAAGGAGTTTGGAAGTGAGGGATAAGAAGATAGAAACAAATCGTTTGTTGAAAGAAATGGAAGATGGAGCAGCTGGGTCTTGTGAATTTTGCTTTTAGGATATCAGGAAGAAAGAGAGAAGAGATTGAAAAACTGAAGGTGAAAGTTACAAAGACATAACTAATAGAGCCAGGCATCCCAAGGCCACAGAAAACAGTGGCATCAATAACCCAATTAGAAAATAATCTTCGGAAGGAACACTTCCCTCTTAAAACTATGAAGGAGAGGAAAGGTGAAGATATAATTCTTTTTTTCATGAAAGATAAGTTGAGGGATAGTCTTTAACTTCTTAATGGAGGAGAAGGCCGGATAGGGAATTGGGGATGAGAGACAAAGATAGGGTCAAGGAAGTGAAAATAATTGAGAATAGTTTTCGAGTAGCAGTAGTGATTGGGGGGAATGAGATGAGGAGTTAACCAAGGAGAAATAACAATACAGGACATTGTTCCTTACTAGGCATTTATTGAGTACTATTTATCTAACGGTGAGGTACTGGATGAATGCAAGAGAGAAAAAAATAACACCCTTTCCTTGCCAGGAGACTCTAGTTGGGGAGCCAAAAAACAAAAATAACTACATTATAAGGAGATATAAGATGAGAACCATGTGAATGTGTACAGTAAATGCAAAATGAATTTAAAGATAACCATAGGAATGTTTCTTGGAGGACACAGAACTTGAAGAGTGCTTATAACTTTGGCAGGCAAAGATGGATGGCAGTTAGGGAAGATTTAATGGAGAACATGAAGTCTGGTCTAGGACATTAAGAAGAGGTAGGAGAAAAAAAATCCTTTTTAGGTGTAGACTTATAGGAAAGACATTACTGGTACAGAACTTAAAATCAATGGAGCAAAAGTGTGGAAACGCTGAACCAGCTCACGTTTACTCCCAGGATAAAGTTTTCATGTAATCAGATCACAGCTGGGCCCTTTTTCTAGAGAGCATTGTGTGGCAAGCTGAAAGGTTTGGACATTTCTCAAGAAACTAAGAGAGCAACCAAAGGTTTTTGAACTTGGAAAAAAGATAAAATAACATTATTCTAGGAGATGTGAAGCACAGATTGGAAAGCTGTAATGACAGTTTAAGCAAAAAACACTCAGGACTCTTTCTTCCCTTTTTAATTCCAGTGAATGTACTAGAAGTACTAGAAGAAACCCTGGCTTTGCCTCATGTTTTCCTTGCTTCCAGTGTCCTTGATTTCTGGTTCTTTAACTCCTCCAAATTTTCAGTCTTCTTTTTAGCTCCTATCCTTTCCTCTTGGTCTTATTTGGCCTGTATTCCACTGTGTTTTTGTTGTTGTTGTTTTAATCAGCTTTCTTGCTGTCTGTTCTAACTTCATTCAGCAGGCAGGCCTGCAGATTTTAGCCTCACTACAGTGAATTCCAATAAACTGAGGAGCTTATGTCATTATTGTCCTAATGTTATTGATATTTTCTGTAATATTTGCTAGGCTGTAGTGATTACTAATGTTGATGTCACTTTATTACATAAGTTCAATAAAGTAATTCTGTCTTTTTTGGTATTATGACTAACCTGAGCATATTAAATTTAGTATGGTGTTCCTGTGCATGGAAAAAAGGACCAATTGCTCTTACAGAAAAAAGGATTGAGACTTATAACATTTTACTAAGCTTTCATTCAATTTTAATTAAAGTAAATTTAGGCCTCATTAATATTAAAGTCATTAAATCATATACATTAGTTTGATCTTTATGCTCTCTTCAAAATATCAAAATATTGTAGTTGGTTTCTGTTTGGATACTTTGCTTTCTACTTAACAAATTATCTATTTCTGCCTTCTTGTACAGTGACTTCTCCTGTAGTGTCCAAAAATTTTGAACATTAAAATATATGAGGTGAAAATATATAAAGGGTGAAAAAAAATAGAAGTCTTGATTTTGGAAAATGGATATATCTACATACATGTTGTATGTTCCCCATGCCATTTGAATCTATACTAATCTTCCTTTAAAAAAATTATTATAGTAGTTTCTAAGTATCTTGAAATTATTTTTAAATTAAAGCTTTAAAAGGCAGAAATTCTGAGTAATTAATGCTTAAAGCAAATTGTATTAAAGGCAATAAGAAAGCATGAAGTAGTAAAATTGACTTTTTAATTATAAATTAAATATTTTATGAACTGTTCAGTCCTGCACTTACACTTTAGCATTTCTACTTAAAACTTCTTCCCTTTCTTCTTCAGCAAAGGGGAACAAATCAAACTTGGTTTTATCTCAGAAGTTCAAGATGGGGTGAAAAAATAAATAGAAACAAGTCTTCATTCTGGGAAATGAATCTGTTCTGAAGTTCAACTGGAATAAACTATTTTTTGTATTCTGTACAGAAAAGTATAACTAACTCCATAATAAAGTTGATTATTATTTAGTTATATAAACAAAGCATAATGTTTTTTAAAGCCTATGTATAACCACTTTTTCTGAGCAAGACAGATTAAGTGAAAACAAAGGGAGAGAACAAAAATGAAAGGGGGTCATGAATCTGTATCTGCATGGAGGAAGAGGGCAGTAGTTTTGGGGAGTGCAATTTACATGAGCATCTGGGTCTTTTGTCATGTTTTGGATGGATGACCTGAGTCTGATATATTGGTGAATAGCATTAACAAAGGTCTGGTTGTCAAAGGCTAGGAAGAAAAATGCAATTAGCCACTGCAATGAGGTGATGTCTGTGTTTGGGGGGAAACAACAATTCTGGCAGTAGAAAAATTGAAATGATACCATCAGTAAAAGGCCAGAATTGTGTGTGTGTGTGTGTGTGTGTGTGTGTGTGTCTGTGTGTGTGTGTGTGTGAAGCAGTAATATCTTTGCATTCTTCCCTGTAAGATTGATGTGGTCATATTAGCTTGCCTAAAATGGTGTAGCCAATATAGAGATTTAGATAGAAGTTTAAAAAAAATCTATATTTTGAGATTCTAAATCTCTTTCTACTACATTATTATCTATTATATAGTGATTTTAACTCAGTAGGATATGACAAAAGAGTCTTTTTTTGTTATTGGTTTATGTGATGTAAGCAAATATGTACCTATTACTAAATAATAACATGGTGAACTCTATGAATTTGTAACTCATTACACTAATTTCACCAACCTGATGTTGCAATACCATTTGTTTCTATTTAAAGAAAATTACAATTAAATAAAAGAGCATAGGAGTCCAAAAGAAGTTTGTTCTTTTTGGTCTCATTTATTTTTTTCCTCTCTAAGCGATGCCATCCAGAGTAGAGAACCATATCTAATCTCCCAATTAGGTCAGGCCCCAGGATAATCAATCTCCTTAACAGCAGATGCCTTGTTTTAGCAAATGAATGCTTGGTTTCAAAAGCAGTTTTGTTTTGAGGATAGAGAGCAGTTGGCATGGGTGATTAGAACTCTTTTAAACCCTATAAAAGCTTCTGTAGATTGTTTCATGTCCACATTTTGTGAACTGAAGTAAATGCTGTATATATCCATCTCAAAATAAAAATGGTGGGGATTTTATATAGCCTGTGAGAACATCTATATACATGTAAATGGAATTATTTGAAGTCCAAAATTTTTGTCTATTTGAATTAAACTGAAGTTTTTGATAAAATCTAAAACAAATATATATATTTTTAGTAGGTGCATTGCATATTTATTATGTTCCTTAATAACAATAATTTAAATATTAAATTAGTATTTACTAAGCTAAAAATATAATGACAATGTGATTCTTATATTTATTTTTTGGATTATATTTACATTAGTTTGTAAATGCCTTCTTATCTGATGTCTTTTCAGCTCATATCTGTACTCTGTAAATAGGCAGTATGTGAGACAACTTTGAAATCAAGAAGAAATTTAAAATGGAAGTTTATGTACAATATATATTAAGTAAGAATTATGGATTGATTTTATTTGGCTCAACTAAACCCATTTAATCTAAAATACAGCGAAATACAGCAAAATACTTTCTAGTAAAGTGTAACTTTAAAGAAATACCTCTAGGGCTCCAATAAATTATTTTAGATAATCATTGTTTAAAAATCTCATTGCTGGAACTCATTAGTAATGCCTATAAGATAATTAAGGAGGTCATCTAAGTACCTATTTCCTTTTTTAGAATAACAGATTACATAAATTAAAGCATTGAGTTGTAAGGTAGGTGAGAAGAAAGCATTCACCAGGATATTTTGGATACTATCATTGCATTCTTAGTGTGTAATGATCACGTTGGCCAGTTTTTCTCCCTGTTTTAAAATTGTTTTAATTTTGTCAAATCTATAGAAAGTTAATATTTTCTATAGTGAAAGTTGGTAAGACAGCTGAAGAAAAACTAAAAGCAAGTGAACCTAATTTGAGAAACACTTGAGCTAATTCTTACCTTTTCACACAACTTAAATATTGGTAAATGTGTAGCATTTGTGTAGGATTGCATCATTTTTTAAGTGAGGTTTTAAGGCTAAATTGGTGATAAGGTAGGAATCCAGTGAGACAATCGGATGTCCGAGCAAGATTTTAAAATTACAGGCATTCTTAATCATGCAAATACCAAAAAGCACTGTGACAATTCACTTGTGCCTATTCTAATTTGTAACAGTGTTTTAATATGATTAGTAGAATGGCTTTGAATATTAACCTTAAAATTTTAACTGGAGAACAGTTTGATGTCAGATCTGTTATTCAGCTACATTTCAAATTTAAAACTTAATTTAATTATTATAGCATGGAAGACAGTTCACATTTTATCTAATGAAATTAACACTTGGGTTTAACCAATAGCTGTTTTTACTTAGAACCCCATGACTTTCATAATCTAGGGATTTCCAGGCTGAAATTCTTATCATGGCGCTCTTATGGCTAAGCTTATACATAGGTTATTTCTCCCACAAGACAAACAGGAAGACACACATACTCACATAACTGTAATAATGAAAAAAAAGTTTGAAAGAAAATATAGTAAAATGTTTCCATATATTTGGAGTGATATATAAAATCGTCTTTATTGTATTAAATTGGTTTACTAGAGTTATTTTCAGTTTCAAGAATATAAACATTACATTCCCAGTGTAAGTAATGTGTAGTTCAACAATTACCTTTTTCTTCTTTTTCAAAGATTTATTTATCCCCGCCTCCCACCCCTCATTGTTTTGGGCTCGCTGTCTGTTCTCTCTGTGTTCTTTTGTGTCTGCTTGTCTTCCCTTTTAGGCAGTACCAGGAACCAATCCTGGAACCTTCTGGAGTGGGAAAGAGGCACTCTATCTCTTGCGCCACCTTAGCTCCCTGGTCTGCTGTGTCTCTTATTGTCTCTCCTCTGTGTCTCTTTTTGTTGCGTCATCTTGCTGCACCAGCTCTCTGCAAGGGCCAGCACTCTGTGCGGGCCAGCATTCTGCTAATGCCAGCTCACCTTTCACCAGGAGGCCCGGGGAACTGAACCCTGGACCTCCTATATGGTAGACAGGAGCCCAATTGTTTGAGCCACATCCATTTCCCATGACAATTATCTATTTCCTGTCCTCTTGAGTCTTTGTAAAAAACTACAAGGATATAAATACTATTTTTTCCTTGGTACTGCTAATTTGGCCATATTGTTGAAATAAACCACTTCACTGTTAGTTATAGAAGTATTTATTAATTGTAAATATAAGGAGTATATTGTACTTAAAGCATTCTAGGAATGTTCCAAGATTATAAACAGTAAACATGATAAACAGAAATTGTACCTATTTAATACTTAAGGAATATCTAGTTTAAAATAATATTGGGTATCAAATAGCATTTTAATATTTATAATCATTTTAGTCTTTTCATAAATTTTCATAATTTTTTTTATTTTTTAGTGAGCCATAAAATATTACTTGTTTCCTTTCCAGCACTTTTCCGTTCTTACATAGCAGATCTTTTTGTAATAGAACCATTTTGTATTATGCATTTGGATTTGGACATGGTAATGGCCCTCTGAATTTTATGTGTTTCCACTGATCCTTTAACTTCAATTCCTTTTGATAAGTTTCTGAAATTTAACAGACATGGAAAAAATTAATTATAAAATGGACCTCAGATGTTAGTTTTCACTATATATATATTTATTTTCATATACTAAAAACAAATAATCATAGGACTTTAGAGCTGGATGGGATGTTAAAGAAAAAAATTAATTAGATAGTAGCATACTACCTCTGTTATTTCACAGACTTCAGGGCAGATTAATTATTATTGTGCCATAACTCATTAATATGCCATACAATGTCTTGTTCTTTAACTCTCAAGTGCAGTGGTTTTCAATACTATCTGTTGCTTCCCAGTTTATAAATTTCCACAAAAGCCTCATATTTGAGCTCTGTGTTAGCTTGAGTTGGAGAAAGAAGAAAGTGTAAGAGTCAGCAAAATCAGCAAGTTTATTTTCATATTAAATGACTTTTTCTCATGGAAAGATAGATAAGTTGTCAAATAGAATACTTATATTTTAGTGCTCACTTTGGCAGCACATATACTAAAACTGGAACATACAGAGATTAGCACAGCCCCTGTGCAAGGATGACACACAAATTCGAGCAGCATTCCGTGTTTTTTTCTAACAAATGTACCACACTAATGAAGGATGTTGTTGATGTGGGAAAGTGTGGAAGGGGTAGGGAGTGGGGCATATGGGAATCCCTTACATTTTTTATGTAACATTTATGTAAGTATCTTTTAAAAAATAAAAATAAATACTTATATTTTAGATATAATCATATAACAATGAAAAAATGTGGAATTTTCCTTTAAAATTAATAGAAGTTTTACCTACTATTGATTGAATAAAAAATATGGCAAAGTTGAAATACTATTTTTATGTCCATTTTTCAGATAAAGAATCTAAGGCTTGTAGAGAGAAAGTATTATGTCCAAGGTTACACAGAAAATGGCATCTCTATTAATATCTAAATAAATAACATTCTTAAATTTAGCAGCATTTTGAATTCAGGATAAAGAGTTTCTTTTCTAATTCACTGAGAAACTGAAAAAATTAGAATAGGTCTTCAACAGACTCCCCAAGTTGTGCACTAGATAGTGTACATTCTTGCCTACTTCAGGACATCTTCCTGGTAATCTTTAGTATCTACCACATTATCAATTTTTCCACTTTTTACTGTCCCTTCTCATTAGTACACAGCAATAATGACAATGACATACAATTTTTGACCCTACTCCCACTGGCTAACTATGCCCCATTTCTTTGCTTCCTTCTTCAACAAAGCTCCTCAAAAGAATTTCCCCAATTCTCTTCATCCCATTATCACTTAAATATATTTCAGTCAGACTTTCACTAGGAATATTCTTTAAAAACTTCTTTTGTCAAGGTCACCAATGACCCACATTGCTGCTGAATCTAATAGAAAGTAGCAATCCTCATCTTACTTGATTTAGCAACAGCATTTGACATAACTGATCATTTCTTTCTCCTATATATTCTTTCTTCACTTAACTACCCAAATACAGTTTTTTTTCTTGGTTTTCTTACTATATTACACCTTACTGTGTTTCTATGCCAAACCTTTCTCCTGCACTCTACTCCTATATCCAACTGTTGATTTTACATTTCACTTTAATGCCTAATAACCACTTTCTAAACTGAATCCTGGATCTTCCTTCATTCAAAACCTGCTCTATAGCCTCTGTATCTTAGTTGATGTCAACTCCATCCTTTTAGTTGCTCAGATTAAAATTCTTGGTGTTATCCTTCCTTTCTCTCAAATCATGTCAGCAGTCATTGATGAAAGTCTGTTGGCTTATGTAAAAAATGTATGTGGTAGTTTGAGACTGTATGTACTCCCGAAAATCATGTTCTTAAAGCTGGTGCATTCCTGTGGTTATGAACCTATTGTCGTGAGTCATGTTTAGGTTATGCTAGTTAAGGGCTCTTTGATTAGTTACTTAAGTAGGACAAAACCCAGGATGGGTCTTAGTCCCCTTACTGGAGTCGTTTATAAATGGCATGAATATGGAGAGAAAGAGAGAAAGCCAGAGGAAGCCAGAAGCTGAAGCAAGGAAACCCAGAAGAGAAGGGAGAGTCCAGCAGATGCTGCCATGTGCCTTTCCATATGACAGAGGAGTCCAGGGTTGCTGGCAGCCAGACTTCAGGGAGAAAGCATTACCTGATGAAGTCATGATTTGGACATTTTCATAGCCTAAGAACTGTAAGCTTGTAAGTAAATAAATTTCCATTGTAAAAGCTTGTAAGCAAATAAATTTCCATTGAACTATATGGAGAATATGGATGATGAAATATTATAATTAATAAATAAATTTTGTAAGGTCACTTGATAACAAGTCAATATGCAAAACTAGCATATTTCTATGTAGCTGTAAAAGACCAAAAACGAAATTTTAAAATTGATACCATTTTCAATAGTATAAAAAATACAACAAATGCCTAGAATAAATCAAATGAAAGAGGTGCAAATATCCTGCCCTAAAAACTACAAAATATTATTTAGAGATATGAAAGAAAACAAAAAAATAAAAGATATGCCATGCTCATGGATTGGAAGATGCCGATTGTCTCCAACATCTATAGGTTAACATAAGCCTAATCTAAATCACAGCAAGTGTGTTTGTGTGTATGTGAATATGTGTGTGTGTGTGTGTGTGTGTATGTAATTTGGCAATGTAACTATAAAATTTATATGGAAATGAAAAAGGGAAAAATACAGCCAAGGTGATCTTGTTTAAGGAGAACAAAGCAGAAAAACTTTATTTTCACATTAAATATTTCTTTTATTCCTTTAATTTTTTTTTTATTAGAGAAGTTATAGGTTTAGAGTAAAATCATGAAGAAAATGTGGAGTTCCCATACAGCCCCCACCCCCAGTTTTCCCTATTAACACTTTGCATTTTTGTGGTACATTTGTTCCAATTGATGAAATGATATTAAAATGTTATCTATAGTCCATAGTTTACATTAGGATTTACTGTTTGTGTATACAGACCTATGTTTTTCTTAAAAATTTTATTTTATTTACATAGAAACAACCTAAAGATTTTCCCCTTTAACCATATCCAAATATATAATTCACTACTGTTAATTACACTCAATTGTGCTACCGTCACTACCATCTATTACCAAAACTTATCCATCACTCCAAACAGAAACTCTCTACCAATAAGCATTTACTCCCCATTCCCTACCCCAACCCAAGCCCCTGGTCACTTGTATTGAACTTTCTGACTTTATGAATTTGATTATTCTAAAGATTTCATATCACTGAGTTCATACAGTATTTGTCCTTTTGTGACTGGCTTATAACACTTAACACAATGTCTTCAAGTTTCATCCATTGTGTTGCACGTATAAAAACTTCTTCATTTTGTGGTTGAATAATAATCCATTGTATGTATATACCTCATTTTGTTTATCCATTCATTGGCAGATGGACATTTGGGTTGCTTCCATCTATGGGCAATTGCAATAATGCCACTACCATCAGTGTGGAAATATTTGTGAGTCTCTGCTTTCAATTGTTTTGATGTACACCTAGAAGTAGGATTGCCAGGTAATACGGTAATTCTATACTGGATTTTCTGAAGAACTGACAAACTGTTTTCCACAGTGGCCATACCATTCTACACTGGCACCAGAAGTGAATAAATTTTCCTGTTTCTCCAAACTTCTCCAACACTTTTTATTTTCCATTTCTTGTAATAACCTTTTATTTCTTTTTCTTGTCTAACTGCTCTGGCTAGAACTTTAACATAATGTTGAATAACAGTGGTGACAGTGGACATTCTTGTATTGTTCTAGATTTAGAGAAAAGCTTTCATTCTTTCACCATGGAGTATGAAGTTAAAGCTGTGGATTTTTCATATATGCCCTTTATCATATTGAGGAAGCTTCCTTCTATTCATATTTTCTGAAGTTTTTTTTTTTTAATCAAGAAAGGATGCGGGATTTTGTCAAATGCCTTTTTTGTGTCAGTTGAGTTAATCATGTGGTTTTTACCATTCATTTTGGTAATATGGTGTATTACATTAATAGATTTTCTTATTTTGAACCATTTTTTTTTTTAAAGGGATTCCCATATGCCCCACCCCCTCCTCCTCCTACACTTTCCCACATTAACAACTTATTTCATAAGTGTGGTACATTTGTTACAATTGATGAACACATACTGAAACATTCCTACTACCATGTAATATAGTTTACATTATAGTTTACACTTTGCCCCACACGATTTTATAGGTTTTGACAAAATGTGTAATGGCCTGTATCCATCACTGCAGTGTCATTCAGGACACTTCCAATGTCCCGAAAATGCCCCCATGTTACACCTATTCATCCCTCTTCCTCCTCTCAGAGCTTCTGGTGGCCACTATCTCTATATCAATGATACAAGTTCTTCCATTGCTATAATAATAATGTCTATAATATAATAATAATAAGTCTATTTTAGTCAATTGTTCATTCCCCACTCTTGAGGATTTTGGGATGGTGATGCCCGCTCTGTTTCTAATTGAGAAGGGGCTTAGATCCCATGGGGAGATGGATGTGCATACCTGGGATAAAACTCACTTGATACTAGTGTATAATTCTTTTAATGTGCCATTGGATTTGACTTGCAAATATTTTGTTGAGGAATTCTGTAACTATATTCACTAGAAATATTGTTCTATAATTTTCTTTTCTTGTGATATCTTATCTGGCTTTGATATTAGGGTGATTTGGTCTCAGAGAATGAGTTAGGTTGTGTTCCCTCCTTTTCAATTTTTTTGAAATGTTTGGTAGAATTCCTTTGTGAAGCCTTCTGGTCCTGGGCTTTTCTTCGTTGGGAGGTTTGTGATTACTGATTCAATCTCTTTTCTAGTAATTGGTTTATTGAGGTCCTATATTTCTTCTTGAGTCAATGTAGATAGTTTGTATGGTTCTAGGAATTTGTTCATTTCATCCAGGTAATCATAGTATCCTCTTATAGTCTTTTTAAATTCAGCTGTGTTGGTAATAATATCCTTTCTTTTTATTTCTGATTTTCATTATTTGTATTATCTCTCTCTCTCTCTCTCTCTCTCTCTCTCTCTCTCTCTCTGTCAGTCTAACTAAAAGTTTGTTGACTTTATTGATGTTTTTTAAGAACCAATTTTTGGTTTTCTTGATTCCCTAATTTTTTTTTCTCTTTCAGTTATCTCTACTCTAATCTTTGTTATTTCCTTTCTTTGCTTACTTTGGGTCTAGTTTCTCTTCTTTTTCTAGTTCTTCCCATTTTTAGGTCATGTCTCTGATTTGAAGTTTTTCTTCTTTTTAAAATATAAACATTTGGAGCTATAATTTTTGCTCTCAGCACTGCCTTTACTGCATCCCATATGTTTTGGTGTATTGTATTTTCATTTTCACTCACCTCAAGATATTTCCTAATTTCACTACTGATTTTTCTCTTTAACTGATTGGTTGAAAGTATGTTGTTAAAAAATAAAAAGAGTATCTTGTTGAATTTCCACATATTTGTGAATTTTCCATTTAACCCTCTGCTTTTGGTTTCTAGCTTCCTTCCACTGTGGTCAGAAAATATACATTGTATGATTTCAACATTTTTAAATTTATTGAGACTTGTTTTGTGACCCAACATATGGTCTATCCTGGGGAATGATCCATGTGCACTCGAGAAGAATGTGTATTCTAATTTCATTGGGTTCAGTGTTCTATGTACGTCTCTTGGGTCTAGTTGCTTTATTGTATCATTTAAGTCCTGTACTTCCTTATTGATCTTCTGACTTGATGTTCTATCCATTATTGAGAATGATGTGTTAAAATTTCCTACTATTATTTTAGAACCATCAATTTCTCCCTTCAAATATGTCAGTATTTCCTTCATATATTTTGGGGTTCTATAGTTATGTGCATATATATTTGTAATTATTAACCTTCCTGTTGAACTGTCCCCTTTATCAGTATATAATTACCATCTTTGTGCCTCATCACTCCTTTTTACTTAAAGTCTATCAAAACTCTGTTTTGGTTACTACTTGCATGGTGTATGTTTCTCTGTCCTTTAACCTTCAACCTACTTGTACCTTTGACTTTAAGGTGAGTCTCTTGCAGACAGCATATAGTTGGGTTGTGCATTTTATCCATTCTGCCAATCTATGCCTTTTGACTGGAGAGTTTAAGCCATTTACATTTAAAGCCACTACTGATAATATAGGACTTTCTTCTGCCATTTTGCTATTTAGCCACTGTAAGTCTTATATCTTTTTGGTCCCTTACTTCTGTTAAAGCCTTCTTTTATATTTATTTGCTTTCTGCTGTTGTACCATATTGAATACCGTCTCATTTCCATCTGTATATATTTTTCATCTATATTCCTTGTGGTTAGCATGGCGTTAACATTTAACATCATAATACATAAATAACAGTCATATTTGATTTGATACCAAATTAACACCAATAGCATGCATATATACTTTTCCCATATCCCTTTATTCCTCCCAACATTTTTTTTATATTTGTTACCACTTTTATCTTTGTACATTGTGGGTCCAAAACCTAGATTTATCATTACTTTTATGCATTTGAATTTCAGCATCTGTAGGAAGTAAAAAGTGGAGTTACATACCAAACAATACAATAATACTGGCATTTATAATTACTCAAATGGGTGTCTTTACCACAGGTCTTTATTTCTTTATGCTGCTTTGAAACACTGTCTACAGTCCTTTCCTTTCAGTCCAAAGAACTCCCCTTCAGCATTGCTTGTAGAGCAGGTCTAGTGGTGATGAACTCCCTCAGCTTTTGTTTATCTGAGAATGTCTTAATCTCTCTCTCATTTTGAAAGAGAGTCTCACTGGTTATAAAATTCTTGCCTGGCAGTTGTTTTCCTTCAGCACTTTAATACTTCAACCCAGTGCCTTCTTCCCTTTATAGTTTCTGATGAGAAATCAGCACTGCATCTAATTGGGACTCCCTTGTATGTAATACATTGCTTTTCTCTTGCAGCTTTCATTACTCTCTCCTTGTTCTTTGACTTTGATAGTGTTATCAATATATGATGGGGAATCTTTTTCTTCATGTTTTTCCTTTTTTGTGTTCTCTGGGCTTCTTGGATATGCATATTTATGTCTTTTGCTAAGTTTAGGAAGTTCTCTGTCTTTATTTCTTGGACTATTCCTTCTGCACCTTTCTCTCTTCTCTTCCTGGGAATTCCCAGTATTTATTTTGGTGCACTTGATGGTATACCATGGCTATCTTAGGCTATTTTCACTTTAAATATTTCTTTTTTTCTTTCTGTTCCATAGTCATTCTGATTCATTTTAAGTGTCTTGTCTTCAAGTTCAATGATTCTCATTTTGCTTATTCGTTGTTTGCCTGATATCCTTTAGTTCTTTTGCTGTATTTGCTTCATCTCCATGAGCATTTTTAAGATCAGTTTTTAAAATCTTTTTCAGTATTTCCACATTCTTGTCTTCTTTTGTTAGTGTGTTCTGGATTTTTATCCTCTTCCTTTGGCTGGGCCATCATTTCCTGTTTCTTTGTCTTGTACCATTTTTTTGCATACCCTACATTTTAATATTTGAAAATGTTAACTCTGGGATTTATTCCTTTGAATGTCTGTTTCTTGGCTTTGTAACCAGCTGGTGATAAGGGAGAGATTTTCTTAAGTTTCAGCTCTCCTATCATGAAGGTTAGCCCAAGGTAATTACAGTGTACAAGGCTTT
Source organism: Cabassous unicinctus (assembly GCA_029593785.1). Lineage (NCBI taxonomy): Eukaryota > Metazoa > Chordata > Mammalia > Cingulata > Chlamyphoridae > Cabassous > Cabassous unicinctus. The sequence goes on from JAQZBX010025573.1 coordinate 28,670, forward strand.
CCCTATCTTTCTAGACCTCTGTCTTGTCTTGGTTTTTGCTTGTTAGTTGTTTTGGAGTTACCCTGTATACAGGAGTTTGATGTCCCCTCTGTTTCTCAGGAGACAGATCTCCCTCTCCTGGGTATTTGAAGCTCACAGACCTTTGTCCAGACTGTCCACCTCTTTGGTTTTTTACACTGCTTTAGTTGTCTCATACTGCTTTTTCCTGGAAGGCAAATTCTGGGAGGAGGATCAACCTGGAGAGGATTTTCCCAATTCAGTCTTTCCCAGGCAAAATAGGCCCAAGGATCCATGAAAAGGGTATCAACTTGTTCCAAAGAACCCCTGGGGAGGTGATCAGGAATGGTGCCAAAAGCTTCTCTGATGGCTCCCCAAAGCTGAGCTTTCCTGGCCTGCCCAGAAAATGCTGCCCTTTAGCTAACTATTGCCTACAGCCTGGAGGAAGCACTATACCTTTAAATATCCACTGCCCTCCTCTCCTATCTGGGAAGGTTGACACAATAGCTGCTTTTAGAGCTGGGAACCAGTGATGCAAATTCACTAATCAAAAATCCATGACCAGTGATTGGCCATGCACACCCGTTATTGGGGAAGAGGAGTTTTATGTCCCTTTCTGTCACCAGCAGCTAGCCTCTTCCTCCCACTCTTCCCTGATGTTGTAGAGTGTACCTCTGGCTGCTGGAGTTTCAAAATATTTGTTTCATTTAGTTCCTGCCTATTTAATAGTTGTTTTGGTGGAAAGATCAAATCCTGGAGCTCCTAACAGTGCCATCTTCTCCAGAAGTATGT
>JAQZBX010025574.1:0-29452 GCA_029593785.1 Cabassous unicinctus
TTTTTTCTTTTATCCCCTTGACCATGTGATACCACTGGCTTCTTGTCTCTTTGGTTTCATATGAGAAATCAACACTTAATCTTATTGAGCTTCTCTTGTATGTGATGATTCTCTTTTATCTTGTTACTTTCAGTATTCTCTCTTTGTCTTGAACATTGAACAATTTGAGAAGTATATGTCTTGGAGTAGGCCTGTTAGTATTTATACTCTTTGGGGTGTGCTGCTCTTCCTGGACATGTACGTCCATATCCTTCAATCGAATTGGGAAGTTTTCAGCCATTTTTTCCTCTAACACACCTTCTGTCCCCTTTCCCTTCTATTCTCCCTCTGGGATGCCTGTAATGTGTATGTTTGTGTGTTTTGTGCTATCATTCAAATCTCTGAGTCCCTGCTGGATTTTTTCTATCTTTTTATCTATCTGTTCTACTTTCTGTTGATTTTAGTTGCACTGTCTTCCACATCGCTGATTCTTTCCTCCGCATGTTCAAATCGGCTCTTTTGTGCTTCCAGTGTATTTTTGGTTTCTTGTATTGTGTTATTCATCACCATCATATCCGTTATCTTTTTATGTATGTTTACAATTTCTTCAGTGTGTTCTTCCATTGTCTCCTTAATATCCTTAATCTCTTCCTTCATGCCATTAAGTTGTTTCATAATATTTGTTTGGATTTCTCTGATTAATTGTTCCATGTTTTGTATCTCCTCCTGTTTTTTAGTTGGTTCATTGGACTGGGCCATTTCTTTCTCTTTCTTAGGATGGATTGTAATTTTTTGTTGGTGTCTATGCATCAGTTTCTCTTGATTAGCTTCTCTTTCTAACCTAGGGTTTTATTTTACTGTTGTTTTTATGTGTGTGGTAAGTTTTCATTTTGACACTTCATTCCTCTTATTCTATTTCCTTGCTGTTGTCTATGTTCCCTTGAAAAAAAAAATTAGGACCAGAGAAAAGAAAAGAGGTAAGAAGAGAAAAAGGATACCAGTAAGTTAATAGTAAAAGGTAAAAGAGGAACCATATAAGACCTAGGAAATTGAATAATTAACTCAAGTAATAAGTGCAGAGGAATAAGAATTTAAAAAGTGGAGTACAAACAATAAGATGAGAAACCAAATAAAGAAAAATATGTAGGGTGACTTTAAAGGCCAGAATGATGAGAAAAGGGGGAAAGAGGAAAAAAAGAGAAAGAGAAAATAAAATAAAATAAGAGAACAGAGGAAAAAGGAGAGAGAAATAAATACAAGAAAAACTGAAGACCAAACAATAAGAAGTGGAATGTGAGAACAACAGCAGAAAGCAGAAGATAGAAAGATGAAGACAAGAAAAGAAATAGTGTGGGTAGACAAAATTGGCAAGCAAAAAAAAAGGGAAACAAAGGAAAGAGAAACATGACAAGAAGAAACAAGACAGCAGCAACTAATTTAAAAAGGGGGTGGGGGAGAAAGAGGATAAAAAAAGAAAAAACAACAAGCAAGAGGATTAAAAAAGAAAAAACAACAAGCAAACAAGCAAGCAAATAAAAAAACATGGAAAAATAGCCTTCCCTCTTAGGTCCCTAAGGAGCCTCTCAAGCTGACGATATTCATCAATCAATTATCCTTCAGCCTGCCCTCTGCAGGTATTGAACTGGGTTTTAGCAAGTAACTAAGTTAAATTTTAAAAAGAAACCTTTTTTAAGAAAAATAAGAGACCCAAGAAAAGCTAATACAAAAAGAATGTCTATATGTTCCTTGTCCTAAAGTATCTGCTGGATGTCTGATAAACTAGTGGATGACTTCTCTAAGAAGAGCCAAGAATTGAACCAGGGAACTCATATATTCAAGCAAGAACTACTCCACTGAACTAAACTTTCTCTTCGGATCAGTTAGCCTTTCAGAAAGCTATCTGCCCCCTTTCCCTAGGGCAGGTTAGAATTTTTTCAGTTGGCCAGAGTCCTGCTGATTAGGCGCCTGTCTGTCCCCACCCCCTTTCTATTCTAATTGCTTTCTTTCCCAGGGCAGCTGGGCATGACAGCCTATATGAGCAGATACCCCCTCCCCTCTCCTGTTCAGGTTGAGGTCCCTTCCAAGATTCAAAGGGGGCCTTGGTGACTGAACACACCACAGAGAAACCACTCTGGACCCTCATCCAGACCCCTCCTCCTCCCAGGGGACCAGAAATAAGCCCTTGAAAGTTTATTGAGACTTCCCACTGCTCACCTCCCTCAAGGGAGTTCTAATTTTGATAGTTTTCAGCACCAGACTAGTCAATTGCCTGTCTATGCCCTCTCCCCAAGTTCCTCTCTCCCAGGGCGTCTGGGTATGTCAGGCTGCCTGAGCAGATTCTCTCTTCCTTCTACCCGGGGTAACCTCAGTGCCAGCTGGTATGCTCCCTGAAGTTCAAAGGTGGCCCAGGTAACCAGGCACAGAAAGGAAGCCCTTCTCCACCCTTCGCCAGAACTCTCTTCCTCCCAGAGAACGCTCCCTCCCACATGGTGGCTGGTGGGAGTCAGGGGATTCATGAAGGCTTTTTGCCTTGAGAGTGGGGCTTAGCCTGCTGCTGTTTCTGTCCACAGGGGTGAGAAACTCACCGTTTTCCCTTGGGCTCTTTATGTCTTTGTCCAGTTCCCTCCAGATGGATGCCCTGAAGCCTCTTGCTCTGTGGGTTCCCAAAACAGCTCACTTGGGTAGGATTTTGCCCCTTCTCAGCCATTTTTTGCAAGAAAGCTGGGGAGTGCCCACCTAAGCCAGTGCCATCTTGCCATAACCGACTGTTAATATATTTAGACTCCTATTATTTTATGTGTTGGTTCTCCTGTTCTAACTTGCCTTTCCCTTAATTCTTAATTTCATGGGTGATTATTATCATTTCATTTTCCCTCTATTAGTTGTGGATTTATATATTCTGTTTCTACTCTTGTAGTGATTAACCTTAAAATTGCAATATACATAAATCATCAAATGTGCATGTGCTTTGACCCAGCAGTCTTACTGTTAAGATTTATTTTCAGGAATAAACACAAAGATATCACTACAAAATCTTCATCCCAATATTCTTTATAAGGCTGGAAAATTGAAAACAATTTAAATACACAAAAATCAGGTCATTGGTTAAATGAAACTGTTAATTGAAGCAATATTCAGATACTTAAAATAGTTTAGAAGAATATTTTATGAAATATATATTTAATAATATAGCACTGAGTAAAAAAGGGAAGGCAAAACCCAGTACAATCTTATCATATGTGTATGACACACTTGCGTGTGTTTATATATGTGTGTGAGTGGGTATGCCAGGGTATTTGTGTATTAATATATATACATGCACATAAAAATGTAAAGACTAAATGGAAAATACTGTTAATAGTAACTATAGGATAATGGTGCAATTAAGAGATACATTTTATTCTGGCTATCAGTATTTTATAATTTTTCTATGAAAATATATTTTTGTAGCAATAAAAACCATCATAAAACAATAATATTAGGAAATTCAGAATACATATCAGTATTAACAGTAAGAATTTAAGTGAAAAATTAATTCTGTCTCTTCTATGATTACAGAAATCTGGAAATTTCATATATATATGACAAATATCTTCTAAGAGAAAGCAAAATATTTAAAACAGTTTGATACAAGTTTCAATTGCGGATTATCAATTTTTCCTCAAAAAGTGCTTTTCATTTAAAAAGTAAAATAAAAGTACAACCTTCACTTACAAAGTCTGTGATGACAGCCTGGGCAATAGAAAAGGAAATTGTATAGATCTAGTATAATCCAACTTCAAATATAGAGTTTCTCACTGCACATATCCAGTTGTGTCTGTCAGATACAAACTGTTATTGCAATCATTAGCCAACAAGTAAATCCCTGATAAATGAGCATGCCAGAAGGGTGCCCCTTCAGTCATCTTTAGCTCAGCTCTGCCATTAATCTCAGAAGAGACTTTGCTGTGATCTTATACTCTTACTCATGTGCTATGACCTTGGGATACAGGCTTTGACACTGGACCAAAGAATTGAGGATTCCCTCATTAACTCTGAATTCGGCCTGACATAATCTTTGTGAATCATTTCACCTACTGCTATATCACAAGTTCCTTTTCTTTCATAATCACACACATGCAAACAACAATGATGGAAACACAGCGAAATCATACTTAGCATAGAATGCATAAGATCATTGGGAAATGGATGTGGCATGAAATAGTCTTCTTCAGTTACTTTTGTGCTTCTGATCTTTGGCCTGAGAGATAATGGTATGAAAGTAGACTATGTATAACCTGATCTAAAATATGAATGTTAAAATGAGAAAATAGCTTGCCTGTGCATTACCACTTTATCCTCAGAATTACCAGTTGATCTAGAAGTAGTATGTCAGGCTTTTTCAGAACAAAGTTTCTGATAAGATTCATCCCTCACTGGATTCCACACCATTCTTAAAAGATGAAAAATACCTTAATTAAAAAAAAATAAACTAAAATCTAAACACTTTCATGCTTTCTGTGGTGACAGACCCCAGGGAGACTCCATTGATACCCACCCTCTTGGTATTCCCTCCTTTGTGTAATTCCTTCCCTTTGGGTGAGGGAAAGTCCTAAGACTTGCTTCTTACTAATGGAATAACTAATAGAATGCACATGATTACATTATGTTATATGAGACTCTATATTAGAAGATCATAGCTAATGTCTTTTCTTGTGGGCTTGATGAATTAAGTGTCCATGTTGGAGAAGCCCATGTTTCAAGGAAAGTGGGTGGTGTTAAGGAAATGTGTGCAACTTCTAGGACCTGAGGCAACCTGCAGCCAGCAGTCCTACAGTTAAAATTTCTACCAAGAACCTGAACGAGTTTGGAAACAATTCTTCCCCAATCAAGTCTGCAGATAAAGATTCAGCCTGGCTGACATCTTGAATGCTGCTCTCAGAGACTCTGAGGAGAGGACCATGATAAACCATGCCTTGACCCTTCCCAGGAAAACTGAGATAATCAATGTATCTGGTTATAATCGTCTTAATTTTTGGTAATTTGTTACACAACAGCAACAACAACAAAGAATATACCTTCCAACACAGAACTGATTTTTTTTATGTATAGAAGTGTGGCCAGATCAATGGACAATCCTGTCTAAATTGTGACTTTGTGCTATAGGGAATAACACTACAAGGAAAACATATACGTATTCCAGTATATAATATATAATCAATATATACATGTATGTGTATATAAAAATACAGTTTTTTACAGAAATAACAGCATAACACAAAACACATAAGCAGTGTCCAATGTCTTGTTTTACTAATTGACACATTTACTAAGTGTGGTTTAGAGACCTTTCTATATCAGAATGTACAAATACACCTTGATCTTCTTATAGCCATTCAGTGGCCATCATATATATAAATTATAATTTATTTACCAGTCTATTTTATTTTCATTGACTTTTCAGGTTGTTTTATTTTATTTTTCAATGACAGATTATACTACAAGGAACACATTTAGATATATTTCTTTGGAATTTTGGTAGATATATCCATAAGGTAAATCCCTAGCATATGAATTAATGAGTCCAAGGATACATGCAATTTTTTTTTGGAAATATTAGCTATTTCCCATTACTTGATGGATTTTATTAAATCATTCTCTATAAATGTTTCTATTAACACTTTATAATCCCTGCTATAAAATATAGGCACCAGCAAAATAATAAAAAATTGTATTATACTCTTCTTCAGGAGTCTACAAAACACAGTTTTGGGGAAAAGTTACATAATCCTTGAAGAGTTTTTTTCTTATAATTTAAAAATGTTTGAATTTATTCCAATTTACATAGAGTAAAATTCATTATCTTTTGTTCTTTGAGTTCTGACAAATGTACAGAGTTGAGTAACCATCATTATAATCAAGATTCTGAACAGTTCCATCACCACCCTCAAGCTCCCTCATGCACACCTTCATAGTAAAATTGTCTCCCACCTTTAACCATTAATCTGTTCTTATCCCTATAGTTTTGCCTTTTCCAAAATATAATATAAATGACATCATTTAGAATGTGACCTTTTAAGTTGTTTTTCCCACTTAGCTGGGGGAGATACCTAGAGTGCAGTTGTTGGGTCATCTGATAACTCAGAGTTTTGGAATGGAATAAAATAATGTTTCTTATATGACTTCTCAACAATTATGGGGCATTTCAAGATGTCTAATGTCCCTTGCTCTAAAATTATAACACAATTTTATATCTATAATCTTATTTTCATAAAAGGGAAAGATAACACATTATTATTATTGTAAGTTTAAAAAACCACTCTGAAGAAAATGAGATAAGGAAACTGTCCAGATATCATCCATAGGTATCTGTGACTTGAGAGTAAGTTCTCAATTTATACACCAGAAAATTTGTCTAATCATTTTGAACATTGTGTATAAAATTGGTTTTTTTTGCTACTAGTGTATATCATTATTAATCAACTAGTGACACAACAGTTCTATAAGACCAAATACCTCATAATCCAGTGGATTATAATAAGCATGTATTCCCATGCTCATGGATCAGGTGGATCTGCTCAAGCTACAGGTTGGCTGGGCTTGGTCTGAGATTGCAGGTTGGGTTCAGGTCTGCTCCACATGCTTCTGATCTGGGACCCTGGCTGAATGTTTCAAAGTTACATTTGAGTGTACTCTTCTCATGGAGGATCACAGGCTTCAAAGAGACACAGCCAAACTATATAAGCACATTATGGCCTCTGTTGTGCATGTCTGTTGCACTGATTATAGCAGTCACATGTCCAAGGACAACAGGGATGGAGCAGAAAAGTAGGCCCTTCCTGCTGTGATACACTCTAAGATCACTTGGCAGAGGGAAGACCTGAAAACTGAGAACAATAACTCAACTTCCCACATGCATGGCCACAACTGCTGGTTGCAAGAAGAAAGAGTTGTAGATGAACTTCAAGCTGGCATATCATATATTCATTAGAAGTTAATTGAAAAAAATGTGTTCATATATAGAAGTACAGTCAGACAAGCAAACTGTTCTGAGTAAATGGTGGCACAGTTCTGAGTGAGGCTGCGAAAAGAATGAAGCATGCCTTAAGAGTGACTGCTGTGCAATTTAATGCTGTTTTGAATTTTGTAATGCCTTCAACCAGATTTCTAAAAAAAGTTAATTTTCAAAGATGCAACAAAAACACAAAAATTTTTATGAACTCTAGAAAATGATTATCCTGTATCCCATCTTGAAATAATCCATACTGGACAAGAATATAATTGTACATACCATGATTCCACTGATGATTATAAGGTACATCATATATATTTTATTTGTCGATTATTTTGAAATTCCTCCTATGTCCTTCTCTTGCAGAAAAGTTAATAGAAGGATTTACAACCATGGTGTTAAGGACGGATATGTACTAAATATTTTCCAAGTACCAGGCACTGTATTTTGATTAAAATTTAAAAAAATATGTGCACAAAATTCAATCATCAGATCAAATTCTGCAAAATATAGGTAACATGGCCCAGAAATATTAAATTACTTATCCAGGCTCACACATGTAATCAGCGATAGAGCCAGGAATCAAACTCATGTCTGCTTATATTGTCTGAGCTTATGCCTCATGACATAGTACCTATTAACCTCAGTTCCAATGTGTAATTGTATTATTCAGTGCATAATTTTTATGGTCTATTTCAGAAGTTACTTCTGGCTTGCCTTTTCAGAAACACATCTCACTGATGTCGCACCAATGCTTTATTATTATCTTCAGAGTTTCTAAGGATTGCTATGTGGAATGTGGAACATTGACAAAAATACATTTTGTACTCTTTCCTATGCTTCCTTCTAGCCCTTTAATTGACACCTTTTTTACTTTATTCTGCCTTGGCAATTTAGCATCCTACCTTGCCTGACCTAAGACACATGTTTATTAAGCATTTTCTGAATATCAGTTGATGTACTGTGAAGTTGGCCTATAGAACTGAACATGACAAATTATTTTCTGCCTTCATGGAATTTACAGTCTTCAGGGGAATATAGAAAAAATACATATAACGAAATGATGAACAACTTTAGGATTCAAAGGCAGTGCAGGAAGACATTTCACCTGGATTTTGGAGGAGTTCAGAAATGACTTTATAGAAGAATTACTAAGGGTAAACAAAGGGGGAATTTGGGGATTAGTGAATGGGGGAAGCAGGGGAAAATCTTACAGTATATATCTTACAGTATATATAGAGAGGAATGAGGGATGAAGAGAAATGGAAGAAATAGCATATATGGAAAAATTATGTGGTCTACATTTTATTTTAGTATTGGAAGGAGTTTTGTGTTTGTGCAAAAGGGTATAAAGGAGTAGAAATGAATAACACTGGAAAAGGAAGCAGAAGATAGATTTTGAAGGGCCACAACAATTTTGCTATTAGTTTAGGGATTGATCTTCAAGGATAATGACACGATTGGAAAGCCATTGGATTTCTTCAAGCACAAATGTAACAATCAGATTTTCATTTTAGAAATACAATTTTGACTCTTACATGGAGATTTAATTAGAGAGCAGAGCAATTATGGAGACAAAGAGACTATTTTGGTAATTCTTGATATATAGAGGAATCGCAGAAATGACAGAGAAGATGGAGATAAACTTACGGATGTGAAAACAATGATTCTGTAGGACTTAGATATTGATATTTTAATTGCATGATTTTATATATTAAAGCGACCAAAGTGACTATTAAAGACCCGAATCCTTCGCAGTTTTGTAACTTTCCAGACTTTTCCCTCTTCCTCTTGTCTGGAAAATTCCTAATTATCCTAAAATACATGGCCAAACATCGCCTTCTTCTTGGAACCACATCAGCTCAAACTTCAATCAAAATTAAGTAAATGTGTTTTCTTCTGAACCACCAAAGAATTGTGGCAGAATGAGCATAAAGACCATAAATCTGACCACTACTTGGCAGAACTTAAGGGAGATTATAGAAATTTAGAGGGAGAGATTATTTCATGACACTCCTAGGAAGATTCCATTTTTGGCACTTGGAGTTCCCAGCATCAACAAAAAAATCCATGTTTAAGCAAGACACAGGAGCAGCAGAGTTGCCAACCTGCAAGTACTACTCAGGCTTGGACAATAGACATAATCCTGGAAACCATCAGCCCCTTAGATCTTTGTACTTCCAAGAAAGGGGTAATGAATTCTAGGAAAGACTGAGATTAAATTGCCTATCAGTTTGGCAAATGTAGACTCAAACTCAGATTTACTTTTGTTTTAGAAAAAATATATAACATTTCCCAACTGAGCTTAGGTTTAAAATTCATAGCTGCTTCCTGAGGAAATATTACTGTATAGTACAGAAATGTGCATAAAAGTTAAACAAAGCCTAGAATGCCCCTGCCATACGTTAATCAGCTGGTCAGCAAATGAATTCCTTGGCTATCATCAAGCACATAGATTGAAAGTTTTTTTAAGTTGAGAAGTTTAATTTAATCATTGTTCCAGACCTGTTATTAACACTTATTTAATTTCTATTGGAAAATGTAACATTCATATGAATCCACACAAATGTTTGCCCTGACTAGTTATTTTACACTTTGTAGAGCAACTCTACAGCTACAATGAACCATAATCAGATCTTTGCTTTGTGATCATGGGATGAAGCATACAAAGTTGCTTTAGGAATTTGATGTTTGCTGTCACCAGTATTGTTAGTCACAGAATCCATCACAACCGGGCCAGGACCTTGATATTGATGTTTGTAATTTACAGAATCCATCACAAAAAATTTACCTTCAAATGCATGCTTGTGTATTTTTCTCCTTTAAAAAGGCATCCTTTATCCTGGAAGCTCCCAGTGAGACCCTAACTCTTAAGCTAATCTTTTTTATTTTACATTTCTGACCCACACTTTCTCTACTATTCTCATTGGCTTATAGCTAATCACTCACTTTATAACCACAATTAATTACTTTGCAACCATTCTATTTCTATAGAATGATATTGTATATCTTGGCTTTTAAACACTGGATATTATGCTTAATTTTGTGGGTTGTTTTTATGGACACCTCACTGTTGCCCTCAAGTTATACTCTACATATGCAATCTCAAAATTAGTTTATAAATCTCCTTTACTTATTTATGTCCAGTCTCACTCCATGAAAAACATATAAGTATGGTCAAGAGCTATAAATCTAAAAGCCCAAAGAATGGAATGAAACAACATCAAAAACTGTCTCTTTCTTGAATAATAAACAGAATGACACTAACTAATGAATTTAGTAGGTTTCTCAGCTTCTAATTTCTTATTTTAGAAATTAAAAGTATGTAGATTTGAAATTCTTGTTATAATATATTTAAAGTCATAAAATGGCTAACATGAAATAATCCAACTTCAGTGATACACTCTGAATTTCATCTTGATCTCAACAAAGTGGGGGACTGATGTTCTTCTGGCAGGAGTCAAGATTTTATTTTCTCCCCTCCTGTGATGTGGTTTTGAACCATCATCCAGATCAGGCCCAGAGAACTTGCTTTGTTTAATAAACACTTGCTTTGGCTTGCTGTTATGGATTGAATTGTGTCCCCCAAAGGACAAGTTCAAGTTCCAGGCCCTGGTGCTGTGCATGTGAACTTATTTGTAAATATATTCTTTGAAGACGTTATTAGTTAAAATGAGCCAAACTGGATGAGAGATCTAATCCAGTATGGCTAGTGCCCTTATTAATAAAGGAAATTTGGACAGAGAGACAGACAACTGAAGCAGAGAGAGGGAGAGAGTGATGGCCATCTGACAGAGGCAGAGATTGAGTTTTGGCTTGCTAGTAAGCTTCTGCCAGAACCCTACAGACTTCAGAGTAAGCATAGCCCTTCCAAAAACTTGATTTTGGGCTCCTTGTCTCCAGAATGGTGAGATAATAAATTCCTGTTGTTTAAGACAAATAGACTGTGGTATTTTGTTATAGCAGGATTGGTGAACTAAGACATTTGGATGATGTTGCATTTTCACTCACCAAGACCTATACAATTATACTGTGAAGACTCAGTATAAAGTTATTTATATCATTTATATCTTCTCTTTGTCCAAATATTGTTATGCAGAAGATAAAAATCATATTCTAAAATATCATTTTAAAATTATAGACCCATGTTAAATTTGGAATAAAAAATAAAATTAGAATTATCTTGGAAATTTAGGAGGTATATAGCTCAAGGAATAGAGCATAAGATAGTGCCTAGCATTTAGGTTTTGCGAACATAACAGAAAAGTTTTTTAAAAAGACAATAAAATAGAAAATTTTAAATTTGGAGATGGACATCTTCCAAGACAAAGTTGTGATGGCTTGAGACTAGAATGACCATATCAAAGATAAGCTTTTACATGCAGTGACCCAATGATTATTCCAACCAAGAGATCCAATTGTGTTTTAATTTCATAACCAGAAAGATTCCCATGTGTGAAATCTACTTTCTTGAGGGTTCTGAAACCCATTTGTTCATTTTTTTGTAAAAAAACGACAATATAAAATTGACCAGTAGAAATAAACACTACAGACCCTCTGCCTGGGGACCAAGGTGGGATTCTTGAGTTCTCTATATGATGATGGCAAAGTAAGGAAGACCAGTTCTTTTTGCCTAAAATTCCCAACAATGTCACTCCAACCTCCCAGTCCTATAACTTTTTCTTAGCAGTGTGAAGTCTACTTGTGAATTCGAAGTAGAGGGAGAGGGTTAGTAAGTGTAAGTGTAATTTCTAAATTGTAAAGTTAGTGCTAGAAAGGATTTTCTTTAAGTAGTTCAGGAACGTACTGCCTATAGGAAAGAAAAATCAGTCATGAAAAAGTCAAAGTCATAAATGTGAATGCAACGATGCACATCAAATTCGAACAAAACATGAGAGCATTAGAATAGAAGATCTGCAGAGTATAGTTTGTTTTGAATGCTTCAGAAATTTGTCAACAAATTGAAAGTTTACCTGCTGCCCAACAGAGGTGGGAAAGTGGACAAAACTGTTTAAAGGATCTGCAAACACATACAAGTGCTCTCTCTCTATCTCTCTCTTTCTCTCAGACAAATCTTTTATTCTCATCCCTATTTTAAAAATAATTATTATTTATTTATTTTATTTTAATTTATTTATTTTCCTTAGAGAAGTTGGAAATCTACAGAAAAATCATGAAATCATTTCAAAACTAATATGGGAAAACTCAGAATGATCATGCAATCTATTTCCAACAAGCCATCTGTCTTACCTAATGCTTGGACTGAGTTATTTAATTAATGATTATTGAATTAATTTTCAATTAATTGTGAATGGCTTGAAAATTTATAAAACTAAAGAGCATGAGGGATGTTGGATGAGACCTAAAGTTAAATCTAAAACGCTGTGAGGCTGCACTGCTGCCACAGTAGAATCTTAGGAATCCACACGTAGATGGCCAGGATATATTTGAAGCCAAAAGGTCATGAATTCACCTATTCAGCCAATATGTAAGGTGAGCCCTACTTCTTCTCTGCACCCTGAATCCATCAAGCCAATATTATTTGCTGTTTAGAAGATAACACTGTCTTGATAATATGTAGGGATTGTGGATCAATCTGGTTGGTTTTCATCTCTTGATAGGCAGTATCAACTGCAATTCTACATAAGAAGAAAAGAGCTGATATTGAAATTGAAGTGTGGTGTGTGTGTGTGTGTGTGTGTGTGTGTGTATGTGCATGTCTCCAAAGTTCAGTCCCCTTCCAATACACTATGCTACTCTCAAGGAACAGAAAATATGTGGAATATTTTCATCATAAGTCACACAGTTTCCCTTTAAGGTTCTGTGAGCAGTTATATTGGATTCCATTTCAATAAAAATCAGAATCCAGTAATGTGCCTTCAAGGGCATACATAGGAGAAAGAGAAATGCACATATAGCTATCCAAGGCAATGAAAGAAGATCAACATGCAGACAAATGATAAATGTCCATACAAAGCCAATATTTCTGTGGCTCTTCTACATCTTTCTGGGCTTTATGTACTGTCCATGAATGAATAGTGTAGTTGTATGATTACTGTAATTGTATGAATGATTAGTGTAGTTGTAAGAATCAATTTCAACAGGGCAACTTCAATTTTTTTTCAGATAATTTTGACACTTAAATGTGACTCTCTGGACATGTATGCATATAAATTGTTTCTATCTATCTACCTATTTATCCATCATCTTTGTATCATCTAGCTATTGCTATAGCTAGCTAGTTATCTCTATCTATCTATCTATCTATCTATCTATCTATCTATCTATCTATCTATCTATCTACCGTCTGTCTGCCTGTTTTAGTTTCCCTGTCTCACAATATGTTGGCTTAAACAATGGGAATTTATTGGATCAAAATTTCAGAGGCTGGAAGGCTTGCTTCTTCCAGGGGTCATTAGCACCCTTGCTGGCTGCAAATCATTGTTTTCCTTGGCTTTCCCATCACATGAATGTCTTCTCCTTTCTTTTCTGAGTTCCCTTAACTTCTGGCTTTGGCTCTTCCTCTCAGTTTTCTGATTAAGGCCAAACATGATAAAAGTGGCCACACCTTGACTAATAAAATAACATCTTCAAAAGGCCCTATCTACAGCATCAATAGAGGAATAAATAAACAAAATGTGGCATATCCATTCTATAGGATATTATTCAACTGTAAAAAGAATGAGCTGATACATGCTACAACATGGATGAACCTTGAAGACGAAATCATATTGAATGAAATAAGACAGACACAAGACAAATATTGAATGAGTCCACTTATAAGAAATATCTAGAATATCATAGAGACAGAAAGTAGATTAGAGGTTACTAGGGACTGGAAGACAGGGAATGGAGGATTGTTGCTCAATGGCTACAGGGATTCTGTCTGGGGTGATGAAAAAGTATTGGTAATGGATGGTGGTGATGTTAGCATGGCATTGTGAATGTAGTTAATACCACTGAACAGTACACATAAAAATGGTTAAAGTGAGAAATTTTATGTAATATAAATATGCATAAATAAATATATATCACCACAATAATTTTTTAAATGTTCTATTTACAATGGGTTCATACCCATAGGAATGGGATTAAGATTAAGAACATATTTTAATGAGGTACATGATTCAACCTACCACACCATCTAACTAATCTATCATTCTATCTTCATAGTAAATGCAGATAAATGTTTCTATGCCTCGTGTATTAATCAATATTGGAAAAATTAGAATTCTGACTCTTGAAACAGTAGTTCTTAAATGTTGAGGTGCATATGATTTAACCAAAGTGCATTTTTAAAAGGCAGATATTACTTATTAATAGATTATATTTCACCCAAAGAGACACATTTGTTCCCTAAAGTATTCCTAAAGTTGCAAAAGGGGATTTTTCCAAATACAAAAAAGACGCAGCTGATTATGGACAAATCAAAAGCTATTCCAAACCAATAAAACACCAAAGGGAAAAAAAAATGTAATTTATAGGTACTAGTTTGTTTCTAACATGTTGAAATAAAATGGAAGACTCTAGAGGACCACACAAACCAGTTATATCAGTTATCCTTTAAAAGCTCAGCAGGTTACACATTGTGCTTATTCTCAATGTAGGTGTATTAGTTAGCCAAATGGATGCTGATGCAAAGTACCAAAAATCTGTTGGATTTTATAAAGGGTATTTATTTGGAGTAGCAGCTTACACTTACAAGGCCCTAAAGAGTCCAACTCAAGGTTACTTTTCTCACCACAGTCTGTTGTCACATGTTGACACAAGATGGCAGGTGATGTTTGTGAGGGTTCAGCCTTACTCTTTCCTCTTAAGGCTCTGTGTTCCCAGCCCCTTCTGATCTCATATATAGGCTGGCATAGGGCTCATCTCTCTTCCCAGGGCTCATTTCTTTCCAGGCTGAGCTGCTCTTTTCTCTTCACAAGGTCAGCTGTAAACTATCAGGCAAATGACTCATCTCTTTTCCCAGGGCCACAGGATCCTCTTCCCTGTATATGGAGCTCCCTTCCTCTTTTCTTGTGTATCTGCTTCTATGTTCTTGATCGAGTGTCCGTTTATATAGCCCACGAAAGGGGTAGAGACTCAACCCTGCATGCCCTAATTATGTGGTCAAACCAAAGCCCTAATCTTGATTTAATCAAGTAAACATAAAGCCTTTGAATTTAAATCAATCAAAGGGTATCATGCCCAGAGGAACAGACCAGTTTACAAACATAATCAATATCTTTTTTTGGAATTCATAAATAATATCAAGCTGCCACAATGGGTATGACCATGAGTTAGAAAATTAAGCACTTAGTTTAATTATGTGAACTCTTGAAAGATTATTGGACAACTGTTTAGCACAAAAGTTCCTAATTTCAAAACTTACAATTTTCAAAGTACTTTCACACCCTCTCACCTGAGTCTTGGAACAACCTTGTGAAGATGCCAGATGAGGGATCATTATCAGTATTTTGAAGAGGAAAATAAAATTCAATGCAAATATCTGTGAAGACACTTGAAAACACGTTTATAATTGCTTTATGGGTTAGTGGATCAATTTTTTCAACAGGTAATACAAAAGTGTTTTTCTCAAAACTTTTGCATTTATGGATGTCAAAATAGTACTTAAAGCAATAAAAACAACCTTCAAGCATAGAAAATGAATCCTTCCCAAACTTCAAATTAATATAAAATATTGTTTATACATATGTCTTATAGGAACAAAAATTACATGAAATATTCACATTTTAAAAATAAATGTAAAAGACATGATTTCTCGATTAGTGTATTTGACTTTTTTTTCTGAAAGTCTGAATTCAAGCTATTTCTCTGTCTTAAAATGGAAAATATTTTCAATTAATACATTCTGAAATATAATGATTAAGACCCTAGCTTTTTACACATGTACTTGATTTTATTATGGTTTCTGATAATTATTTGTTCATTCATATACTCTTTTATTTTAATTACTAAACTTTATTTCAGCTTCAAAAAATAACAGACAAAAACCATTTTAACAAATTATGAAGCATATATTCTTTTTAATTGATATCCAACAGGAGACATTGGTCTAGTTATTTATATACACTGAGCTAATTTCAGACTTTAACTATTTTTTGTTCCCATTTGGGATTTCTGGAGAATTTTAATTTTATTCTTGTCAAACAATTTTAGGTCTCTCCCTGATAACACATACCCACCAGAGATCTTAACCAAATTAAATATATGGGTGAGTTCAATTGAAAAAAATTGAATGTTGATATCTTTATTGTATCTTACATCATGGATATAAACCCATGGAAGCATATATAATAAAAAAGTCTTAGACAGTAGTATAGCCAAGTGAATAAGTGAGAAAGTGCAATAATGCTTAGCCTAGATAATACATGAAGTAGAAAGAATTGGTTTATCTTATGCAAGTACTCTCAAAAATGTATGCCTTAAAAATTAACACTCCTATATGAATATTAATATCTAATTGATAAAGTAAAGA
The DNA here is from genome assembly GCA_029593785.1 of Cabassous unicinctus. NCBI lineage: Eukaryota > Metazoa > Chordata > Mammalia > Cingulata > Chlamyphoridae > Cabassous > Cabassous unicinctus. The sequence goes on from JAQZBX010025574.1 coordinate 16,452, forward strand.
TTTTTTTAAATAATGATAAAATAGTGGGCCCTACGTACAGCAGAAAAAAATAGAAAGTGAACAATAAAAAGATTTGTTTAATTATACAAAAAGAGGACCCTTGATGCTTAAACAATTATTAGGAATTTTTAAAGATTTTATCATTAGGGAAGATATTTGTCAAAGATTTTGTTATTAAGGAAGGTGTGTTTGAAAACAGAGAATTAAATTAGGAAGGAAAAGGCAACAGGCAAGGCCCTAGTGGTAGACTGAAAATTAAAGAAATTAGTTAAAGACATTATATCAAAGAGGTAGGTTGTTGCAACTCAAAGTTATACTTTAATGAAGGCATCCTTTATTCTGCACTGGAGTCATATTCATCAACTGCACATCTCCTATATCCTAGAATTCTTCTTCTAAGCTTGAAAGAAAAGTATTGATATGTGTACCAAAAGATATGTATAAGACCATAGTAGTACTTTTTGTAATATTCAAAAGCTAAGAAAAACAATGGAATGATAAATTGTGTTATGTTAATTCAGTGGAATATTGCCATAGTCTCCTTAGAATTATTATTATTTATTCCTTAGTAAGTTCTGCAGCCAAGATTCAAACTCTGACAATCTTGCTCCCAGCTTGAGCTCTTAGCCATTATTAAAATAGATTTCTGAAAATATCCTCAATTCAAAGCCGGATTCTGAAGAACATTATATAAAACCTTCCTTATATGCCTCCATCCAACCTCTGACCGTCAACTTCAGATTTGCAACCAGACAGAATCCATGAACTTAATTCTGCAAGATTGCATCCCCTCCTATAAGTCTATGTCTTTCCCAAAATTCCCGTGTTATCAAGTCTGGTGGAGAACATTGATTAACTTCCCTTCACCATGAGAATCTGCTATTCCTTATTAAAGCATTTACTCCAACTACTTTCTCTTACAATCACAGTGGCTGGGAAGATATGAAAAAGTTGCAGGTGATAGGAGATGTCATCCCTTCTAAGAGGATAATATCTGTCCTTTCTCTGATTCTTTAAGCCAATCCAAAATATCTTTTTAGTCAATGAATTAGAAATGTAAACAGTGGATGTTCCTTACTGATTACAATGTTCTAAACATGCTTCAGTCTCTCTGAATTTGCTCTGCTTTCTTTCACTCCGAAATAGCATTGAAGATTCCAGAATCTTCCCTCTGCCACTCAATCTCTGGTTTTGCAGCTTTACTATATCTACAGCCCTTGTACAGGTCAAAATGGCTTCTGATATTCTGTGAGAAACTGAAAGAAATGAAGAAAATTTAGATCAACAATATACATTACACGCTCTCCTTCACATTTGTATTCCGAAATTTCAAACTACCTGATAAATGCTCTTCCCTTGGACCAAAACTTAACCAGAATCTGAGCCATGAGGTTTCTTAGGACTGTAGGAAGTTTGCCTCATTGAAATGGTTCAAAGGGTCCAGGATAAGTTGTTCATGAGCCTGCAGTCTCTCTGGATCTCGTTCTGGTGATGACCTTCAAATATCTTGTGTAGTCATTTGGGAATTTTTAGATTCTTCTATCTTCTTCAAATTCTTCATGCTTATAGGATCTCAAAACTTTTCCTCCATTTGAGTAAATATGATCAGTATCCATAAATGGCTTTCCCAAGATCTTTTTCCTACCTGGGTCTTCTGCACAGTGTAGCCTCCACTTTTAGTGTCTTGAGCCTGAACAATACTAAGTGGTATTCCCAATGCCACTCTTCTTGATATTGGTTATAAAACCGATGGGAAGCTTTTCCCTTTGGCTATAGGTCTGGTTCTGGTTGCTGTTTAAATTGTTAGCACCTAAGGCATATAAATTGTAATGTCAAGCCTCCTGATCATTTTAGTGTTCTTTACAACAGATTCATTTTTATCTTTGTACTTTTCTAATGTTTTATTGGGGCGGATGGCTAAACCTCCTTATGCTTTTCAAATGTTAACCTGACACAAATGACACAAATAGCATATTTCGTAATCAAACTTCACTCAGAGAGAGAAGATAGTTCAGTCATTGTGGGCTAAAACCACTCCACCTTGCCACCCAACTTCTACCTCCACTGTCACAAACACAGAGTCATGCAGAAAATTGGGGTTGTCAATACTCAGTGACTTACCTTCTGAGTTTACTATTGAGACTTTGTCTTTCTAGTGGTTTGATTCTCAGATTGGGTCTTGGGATATACGGAAATTTCTATGTTTGCTACTCCTAACTGCCTCAAATGGATCACCCTGCTCTGTCCAGACTTTAAAGACTAAATCCAACCTTTAGAACCTAAAATCTGTCAATTAAATAGTATTTAGCCAAGCTACTTTGGGAACTGGGAGTATATACCTGTTTCAGGAAACTTGCTAACAATCATAACCAGTGGTACTACATGGCACAGGACAATGTCATGAATGAAAATTTTCCTGGTATCAAAAGAAAAACTGAGAGGACACCTTTTGGAATTCCTGTGCTATCTAATGACTTCTTTTTGTGTTAACACATGTGCATAGAATAAATTAGGTAGGCAGCCCACCACCATACACACATACACAGTTTGAGGATATTGAGGTAAAAATCGATCCTATTCTTGAGTTTGTTGGGCCAGTCACTTACCTAGTCCCAGGTCATGGATTAAATTTGTATTAAGGTGCATAGATAAGCCATGGAAGTGGTTACCTGATTAGCAGTCATAAAAATAGAAAAATTATATGATTACCAAAATTATTTGAACTTATGCTCCTATTCTAGTGCATAAGATTCTAGATTGAGACTTTTGGGCCGCTGGTAGGTAGAAAGTTGGAAGATATTTTGGAATAGGATTATTTTCTCACCCCTTTACTTAATAGCATTGCTACTGTTTGATTTTGGTGTTATAACCCATGTTCTTCTGGCTTGGTCCGTCTCCGTTCATGTATTGAAGAAACATAACCCACATACTTCAATAGCAGAAATATATAGTATATGGATGGACAAAACAGAACTAGATGTCTTGACTATCTTTTGTTCTTTATGTTACTCTGATCATTTAATATTTTAGTAAAGATAATCTTTATAAATTAAATTTGAATTAAAATTTTTATTCAACACCATTGCACCTATCGCTAGAGAGAACTGAGGAGTTTAGCTATTCAATTTCCACCTCCTTTCTACTAAATCCAGATGGCTTCTTGCCACTCACATTAATACAGAAGAGCAATGCATTGTATGTTAATGTTCTCTTGTTTTAATGTCCCCTTGTTTTTCATGTGCTTAGTACATGTTCATCAGTCACATCAGTAAGGTAGGGAATCAGGCTCTAAGGAGTAGTTGAAAATCACTACTCAATGTAGGGATAGTAACATCACTTATGGGTCCAAATATTAACTATTAATTGGATGAGAGAAGCACAATAATCAAATTGCTCTTCCACTTATACTTCATTGCATAATATGTGCACACTTATTTTATCATACCTGATACTGAAAAATGATTTGAGGTAGCTTATACAATGAATTCAATCTGACAATGTAAAGGTAACCTGAAGAAATTAGAATAAAGGAAAAGTAAGGTAAAAAATATAAATTAATAGTATATTTACTATATAAAATATGGCAATAATACATTATATTAAAGAGGAATTTAACCTAAATATCCAAGGATAATTTATCATTAGAATATCTGGCAATATATTAAAACACTATCTCAGTTTTTCTAGGCTGCAAACACAAATACCACATATTAGTTTTCTTCAGCAACAGGAATTTATTAGTTCAAAATTTTAGAGGCTAGAAGATTTCCTTCCTCTTGGAATCAGTAGCTTTAAAGTTGACCAGCAATCTTTGGGTTCCTCAGCTTTCCTTTCAAGTGGTGATGTACTCTCTTTTCTTTTTCCAGTTCTGTTGACTTCTGGCTTCATGCTCCTCCCTTTAGTTTTCTCTCTGTGTCTGAATTTCTTCTGTTTATAAAGCTCAAGAAATATGGATTGTGGCCCAATTTCATTTGGTTGGGCCAATCCTTAACTAAAATAACATCTTCAAGATATCCTATTTGCAATGTGCTCACAACCACAGGGATGCAGATAAGATTAAAAACATGATGAAATTGGGGTATGTAATTCAACCTACCATAAGCACTAAAGAAAATATATATAAATTTCTGGAGAGATATAATAAAAACATTTTATAAAGTTCAACTACATTTTATAATTACAAACTTTAAAAGAATTAAGTATAAAGGGAATTTTCTTAACATGATTAAGCCTTCGTACTTCTCTGATCTTGTCAGAGAGTCCACATCTGGGAACACATTCTCTCTACTTTGTTTTCCTGTTTTCTTTTTCTAGTTTTGAACTCAGGACTCAAGGACACCACCTAACCAATAATACTTTCTTTTGGCCATGTCTGTCACTTATTAAGACTAGACTTTATTTGCCTTTTAAGGAGATAAGTAGCCAATCAAATAAAATGCAGATTGTTAATGGGCCAATTGGAGATTTGTGAAAATCAGGATAAATTTAATTTATTTGAAAAATTAATTCCTTGTTTGTCAACTATCTTCACCTTTGGTGCTCAATTTATATAAGAATTTTATATTTTGTTTTTATAAGTATATGAATACTTGATATATGTGCATGTGTACTCATGTGCACAAGAAAATGCCTAGAAAGACATGGCTCACTCCAGGTTTATATGATGCTCCAATTATGTTTATGAACACTTCATTTTAGTTTTATGAAGTAAAGAATCTACTAGCAGATTCTTTTAGTAGATGTCTGATGTAGAATATTGATCCCTAATTCTGATCAGATAAATCCCTATAGATAAATTTGAGCAAGAGAAAGAAACAAATGGAAGAAAAATTAGTCACATTTTCTGTGCTTGAGATTTCAAAACAGTAGTGACAGTTCTTAATGTAGTTTCTAATAACTCAGCTGTAATGAACAAATCACTGGCTCTCACCCTGGCTATGTATCATCATCACTAACTGAAGGGGCTTGTTTTGATTGATTTGACAATATGTGTTTGTTTTATTGTTTTAGTGTATTTTTAAATGTTCATATTTTAATGGAAGTCCATAAGTAATCTCATAATTATTGAATAAGAATCAAGAATCTCTAATATTCTTGTGTGTGTATATATATATATATATATATATATATGTATATATATATATGTATCGCAACAGGATTGGGTGTTAAAATATATCATTAAGTGAAAACAAATCTCAGGTAAGTATATAAATATATACATATACACATATATATATATGTTTACGTAAGCAGCTCTCATTTTGTAAAATAAAATTAATATCAAAGGAAATATAACAGAGTGGGTGAGTATGATGATGAATTGGGAATGGGCCTGCCTGGGAATCAGAGATAAAGAGGAGATATGGCATAAAATAAAATAATGGAAAAATCTTACAGAAACTGACATTTGTGGCAAAGATTTACTCAGTTTTCATCAAAACCATTTCTTCCTACTGGTCAGAAAGGAAAACTATATTTCTATGCAAGAAGATTAGAGTCACGTAAATGAGTTCTGGAATTAGGAAGTGGTAGAGGTGAAACACAACACATTTAAACACTGACATCAAACCTTGTAGGTTATCAACTACTTTTTCTTGTTCTCCTCTCTTCTAAATTCATTGGCATCACAGATAAAAAGATCCTGAATATCCTGAGTCATCCCTCAGAGAACAGCCACCAAGGAGAGATTCCCTGACTCACACTAGACTGTGACATGGATAAGAAATAAGCACTTAGACTGTTAAGCTAATGAGATGTTGGGTTGTTATAGTGGATAGCACTAATCATTCTGACTAACAAAATAGTAGTGTGTTATCATGAAATAAAAGAAATGATAAATTAAAATTTATGCTTCTGTGAGGAAAAGTATAAAAGCACAGATGAGAAAAGATGCTCTTTCTATATACAAAACTACCATGGAAACTGATATTTGTATGTATTATTGTATAGGAAAAGAGCAGAGGAGAAAATTCTACCTTAATTGATTTTACAACTTCAAATTCTAGCCATTTTTGGCGTAACTGGTACCAGTCATGCCATCCTGCTATAAACATATTGAAACCATGACAAAATAAGTGAAATGATTGTTTTCAGAAATTGGAAAACATGCAAAACAGGATTGTGACCCTTAGGTAAGAAAACAAAGAGCTGAGACCTATGGTTTTCTTGGTTTTCTACCTAAAAGCACTTTCTAGATCATGGCACTTAGAGGAGGAAAGCAAGCAGAACAGAGTTGCCCTGTGCGATTGAGAATCAGGAATTGAAATTCAGGAAGCCTGGATGAGCTGGTATATGCAAGGCCAGGATACTGTGGAGGATGGTGTTAGGTAGAGAAAGAGTGCCAGTAATCTGTATAGTGATACCTTGGAATTTTGGTTGACTATTAATTTCTGCATAATTGGGATGAAACTCCAGTCTGGGCAGAAAACACTTGTGGGGAGCAATAAGCTGAACAAATTCAAAGATCACATCGTCTTGGAAGACAATTGAGCCACAAATATCCAAAGTGGAGGGACCTTGTTGAATAACTGAAGCATTGAGGAGAGATCCACAAAGGGCTATCTCTTAGTGGTAAGCTTAATCTAGCCTAGAGTAAAGACTTAGACATGTTCTAATAGTTTAAAAAGAAATGTTAAAAGCTCATAACACTCATGGTTAAAATGTACTTTATCCTCAAATTTATCAATAAAATGCAATGTCAATCACAAGCCCAGCAGACATTTTCTGGAAACTGAAAGTACGTTTTAAATATATGTGAAAATACAAAGAACTGAGAATAGATAAAATAATTTTAAAAGCAAAAGAGCAAATTTGGATAATTTTTATCAATTGATATTCAACTTTATTATAAATGTCAATAATCATGACAGTGTAGCATTGGCATAAAGATATACATTTAAATGATTGGAACAGAAAAGAAAGACCATAAACAGAATCACACATTTATAGCCAATTGACTTTAGACAAAGTTACCAGAATAATTCAATGGGGAAAGATAATATTTTCAACAAATTATGCTGGAACAATGAGATATCACATACAAAATAATAAAATGAACCTCGATGCTTACTTCATTCACATCATACATAAAATCTAATTTGGAGTAGATCATAGACCTACATATAAAGGACAACAGTAGAAAACTTTTAGAAGAAAACATAGGAGAGAAACTTATTTATTTTTGGTTTGGCAAAGATTTTTTACATAAGATGAAAAATGCATAAATTCTAAAGGGAAAAATGAATGAATTGAACTTTCTGAAAATTAAAAATTTTTTTTCTGCAAATACATTGGTAGAAAAATGAAAAGGCTCTCCATAGACAGAGAGGAAATATTTGTAAGGCATACATCCAACAAATGAATGCTATCTAGAATATACAGAATCTTTCCAATACAATATTAAGAAGATAAACAGTCAAATTAAAAATGGTCAAGAGATTTGAAGACACTTCACCAAAATTATAGGTCTGGATAAAAAATAAGCATTTGAAAGTAAGTTCAACAGCATGAGTAGTCAAAGAACTGAAAATTAAAATTATGAGATAATACTATGCAATCACCGGAATAATGCAAGTTAAAAAGACTGGTAATAGCAAGTACAAGTGAGAATATGGATCAACAGGAACTCTTCAACATTGTTAATGGGAATATATAAATATATATGAATATCCATATATGAATATCTTACCATATGACCAAGCAAGTCTAAGCAATATAAAATACATATCTACCTAAAGTATTATACCTGAATTTTCAAACAACTTGATTTGTAAAAATAGCCCAAAAGTGGAAATTACCCAAAAGCTCAACTGGTTAATGGATAAATATATTGTAGCATATCCATACAATGGAATATTATTCAGCAATAAAGGGATAAAAGTATGAGATATTAGTGTATGCAATGTCAAAAATGAATCTCAAAGCCTTGTGCTAAACAAGGGAAACCACATTCATTTGTATGATACTCTAAGAAACAAAACTTTAATGATAGAGACAGATTAATCATTGCCAAGGATAAGCTGGAAGCACGGAGGAAGAGACTGACAGCAATGGAGCATGAAGGAATTTTGGAGGAGCTCTTATTGGGTCAATTCTTTCACAGATAACAATGAAAATGGGATAAATTGATAGAAAAAACAACTATCTCAGGGCATCGGAGACTGAACATCACCAATATTACAGGTGAGTCAACACTTGGTAGAATAGAATAGTACTGGATAAGTTTCCTGGTTTTGTCACTTTTTGTCTGAGGTCAAACATAAATCAGTAGCAATGTGTTGCAGCTAAAACACATAGGTGAGAAAACTCATTTTATTATTGGATTGATGAACCAGAAGACAGAGTTTAGGGCAACTGTAATAGCTGGGGAAGGGGATAATCTCTAAAAGGAGAGAGCCAGAGAAGATAGAAATATCATAATATAGGTATAAATTCTGCCTAAACCTCTGGATGAACTTTAAAATGTATGGATCAAAAAATATAGGGGCAGACTGCCAAAGTCTGAAAGAACAGAACTGAGATTTCAGATGCCATCTGCCAAGTGGAAAAAAAATTTAGTTTGAGTTCAGCCAAGAAGATTGTCTGCTTCAAAAGGAAACTACAAAAAAACCCCAAATTTTCTTTAAGTAAATATAAAAGAATCCAGCATCTCTGCTAAGTATTATTCTGCCTTGTATTATTCTGAATGTCCAGAATACAAATACAAATTACTCAAAATTTTTAAAAAAGTCATATTCAAGGAGAATCAATCAATGAAGATCAAACTAGAGATGATCAAGATATTGGAATTAGCACCACATATTTTAAAGCAGCTATTGTAATTATGTCCAAGGATCTATGGAAATGTGTTGATAAGGAATAAAAAGATAAGAATCTCACCAAAGGACTAGAAACTTAAAGAACAAACAAAAATTCTAAAAGTAAAAAATAAAATATCTGAAATAATTTTACCAAAAGGTATTAACAGCATAATAGGAGATGACAGAAGAGAGAGTGAATAAACTGTAAAATAGATCAATAGAAATTATGTGCATTGGATTCCAGAGAGAATATAATGGGGTAAAAATAAACACAGGTACAAGAACCTGTGCAACAATAATAAATGGTCTAAAATATGTGTGATTGGAATCCCAAGAAAGGAAACAAAAGAGCAAAACAAATATATGAAGAAATGATTGCTACAAATTTCTCAAATTTGGTGAAATGCATAAATGTACGTATTTAAGAATCTCTTTGAAACCCAAGCAAGATAAATGCAAATAAAACCACACATAGGTACATACAGTAAAACTGCTGAAAACCAGTGATAAATAGAAAGCCTCAAAAGAATACCACCCAGATAACTGTCACATCTTTACCATATAACTGTCACATCTTTAGCATATAACATCAAGCTTAGTACATATTAGGCACTCTAAATATTTACAAAATAAAGATTTATTGAGATGTCCAAATGATACCAAACTTATTTGTTAAGTTAGCATGGGTAGTGAGAAGAGAACTAGACCTGGATTAGAGGTTTCATTTAAATGGCACATCTTCCATCCTGTAGGTGATACTGCTGAACAATTTCCTTAATCTCTATAATCCTCACTCTTCATCTTTAAAAAATGAAATAACAACTAGCCAACAAGATTATTGCAAAGATTGCCTTAAACAACCCACATGAAATGTCCAATTTTTGACATTCAGATGATATATTGTAATATTTAGCTCAAACTTATTATTTCTTAATGAGATCTTATGTTTTAAATGGTCTTCATGCAGTACATCATAAAAAGACATACTATTTAATTTCTGCAAGAAAAGGCCATATTCCATGTGTTGTTCTCAAAAACAAATGTCTTATGAATTGTAAAAAATTGCCTGACCTAGAGACAAATAACCTGGTAATATCTGCAAAAATATTTAAATCTTGTTCATAAAACTTCATAATTTCCAGCATCATGGTGGAAATTTTAGTTTTAATAATTCTAGTTCTTGATCTTTTACAATGGTTATCTGTTAGACTTTCCTTAAATGGACTATCTTTTTTAAAATGTTGCTAAGATTTCTAGCAAATAAGTTAAATTAAACAAAGAGATTTCTTTACACATGAGACTTGTATTTACCATTCCATCTCGTAAAACATCATTATCAGAAAACATCACTATACCAATAGTTTTGAACATTTGTACCACTATGGTTTAATAGTTTCAAAAGTATATGTCAATATTGGGGGAAGCCAAGATGGTGGCAAAGTGAGGAGCTCCTGGAATCGGCTCGTGCTGCAGGGCAGTTGGTAATCATCCAGAGCTACCTAGAACACCTGTTTGGGGGACCCAGGAGACCAGAAGAGTATCCTGGAACATTCTTGAAAGTATGGAAGGAGGAGACTGCCCATCTGCAGAGATGATTCGTGAATGGAGCCTTCCATGCTGTGGAGGTTGGTGCCCATGGTAGAAGTTGCCTCGGGAGCTATTCTGAGGCTGGAGTTGGAAGCTCCATTTTTCAAGAAATGGGATAGGAAGACAAGGTATGGCACCAATTTCAGCTAATGATTGTTGAATTCAGCGTGCTAAAGTATTATCCTAGAAACAACCAAACTTTGAGCCTGTCCAGGTCAGAAGGAGGCCGGCAGATGCAATTTAGACTCTGCCCCAGGCCTGAGGGGAAGTGGGGCTGATTGAAAATCACAGTGCTGGTAAGGACAAACTTCTTTCCACCCAGGTTGGATTGCAGGTCTAGCTTAAACACCAGCCCCAACTCGGGCAGGGAGGAAGCTGGGGAGACCTGCACAACCTCTCTGGGAAACTGCAAGTCACACCACAGAGGCCAGTGTGCATCATACTCTGGTCGTGCAAGCTGCCTCAGAAGCTATTCTGTGGCTGGAGTTGAAAGTTCCATTACCCATAAACAGTGGAGGAAGAAACAGCTGTCCACTGACCTCAGCTACTGATTACTGGACTCGGCTGGCTAAAGTATAATCCTAGAAACAGCTAGGGTTTTAGCCTATCCAAGTTGGAAAGAGTCCCATAGCTGCCATTTTGGCTCCATCCCCGGCATGAAGGGAAGCCTGGCTGACTGAAAAGCCATTGAAGTTAAGGACTGGCTTCTTTATACCAAGATCGGACTGCAGCCCTAGCCTAGGGTCCAGCCCCACCTCTAGCAGAGAAGAAGCTGGAGGGACCTGCACCATGCTCTCCAGGCAACTGCAAGTGCTCTCTGCTGGCAAGACTGAATAGTCAGTCACCTGGGGCTGCATGCCTGCACCCCAATAAGATAGAAGAGGTGCTGGGTATCCTCGACCTCTCTGGGTAACGGCAAGAGTTTTCAGCCCACATGAAGTGATTTGTTGAGTGCCTTTGAGTCCATCTCCACCTCTGTCCCCCCATAGGATAGGAGGATGCTGGTGATCCTTCAGCCTCTCAAGGTGACTGCAGGTGCTTTCCGCCTACATAAACCCGACCATTGGGCACCTGTGGCTCCACCCCTATCCCCAATAGGACAAGAGACGGACTGTGTTTGCCCAGCCTCTCTGGCTAACTGCAGATGCTTTTGGCCCACACAGCCTGGACTGGTGGGTACTTGTGGATCCACCCTCACCCTCCAATAGGAAAGGAGGGGGCTGGTGTTTCCTCAGCCTTTCTGGGCAATGGCAGGTATTCTCAGACTAAAGGGACTGAACTGTTGGGCACCCGTAGAACCACCCCCACCACCCAATAGAATAGAAGGGGGTTGGTGCTTCCTCAGCCACTGGGCAATGGTGGGTACTTTCAGCTTATAGGGACTAAAATATTAGGCTTTGGTGGTTCCATTTCCACCCCTAAAGGGCAGAAAGGAAAGTACTTCCTCTGTTTTTCAAGGTAACTGCAGGCATATTTGGCCTACACAGATTAGATTGTTGGGTACTCCAGAGGGTCAATTCTCACACCTGACAGGGAGGGGTCTGGTGCTATATCAGTTTACCTGAGTAACTGTGGTCATTTTGGACCCACATGGCATAGATTGCTGCCCACAACTCTAGCTCCATCCCCACCCAAGGTAGGAGAGGAAGGGATTTATCAGTCTCTCCAGTAACTACAGACAGTCTTGTCCTGCTCAACTTGGATTATTATACAGGGCTGCAGCTCTGTCCCTACCTGTGACAGATGAGAAAGGTGGGAGAAGCTTCAACAATTCCTGGAGAAATGTGGGCAGCTTCATCCTCCATAGCTTACAACACCAACTACATCCTTGGCTCCTCTACACAACCAGCATGGGAGAAAAGACAATAAAGCCTTAAATAAAGGGAGAAACTGAACCAAGAATAAATATATCTAGTAAGCTAGATGCAAAAACACCAACAAAAAATTACAAGCAATACCAAGAGACAGGAAGATATGGCCCAGTTAAAGGAGCAAGATAAGTGTGCAGATGACATAAAGGAGTTGAGACAGCTAATCATAGATGTTCAAACAAATCTTAATAAATTCAATGATATGGGTAAAGAAATTAAGGATATTAAGAAGATATTGGATGAGCACAAAGAAGAATTTGAAAATCAACATAGAAAAATAGCAGAACTTATGGGAATGAAAGGTTCAGATATATGCCATTTTATATCATCACATAACATGCAGAACTGTGTGACAGAGAGTGTAGACTACAATTTGAACTATGGTCCATACTGAATGGCAAAGCCCCAGGATGTGTTTATCAACTGCAATGAATGTGCCACACTGATGAGGGATGTTTATGTGGAAGGGTGTGGGAGGTGAGGGGAGTGGGGCATATGGGAATTCCTATATTTTTTGTGTAAAACATATGTAATCTAATTTTTTTAAATAAATAAAGGAAAGAAAAAAATACATTGGAGGCATATAACAGCAGATTTGAGGAAGCAGAAGAAAGGATTGATGAACTCAAAGACAAGGCCTTCTGAAAGTTTACATACAAAAGAACAGATGAAGAAAAGAATAGAAAAAAATGAACAGGGTCTCAGGGACCTAAATGACAACAAGAGATGTGCAAACATACATGTC
>JAQZBX010025575.1:0-29469 GCA_029593785.1 Cabassous unicinctus
TAATTCCATTACTAATAGTATTGCTGTTGCTTCTTTTTGGTCCTTGTCTCTTATAGCTTCTCATCCAATTCATACAACAAATCATGTAGTCAACATCTCAGGAATACATAAACAGCATCCTTCTGCTGCATGAGGGACAATATCAACCTTTGCAAGACCTGAAACCACAGCCCCCTGGACAAGGTGGAAGGGAATATTTCTCTTCCCCTAGACAGCAGGAAGTAGCCAGATTGAGACAATGCTCAAATCTCCTCGCTATCCTAACCTGCCCAGTAACTATACCCCCAAAACAGGTCCCCCAACATATACATATATAAAGAAAGAGTTAGGAATGTTAGAGGTTCCCCCTCAATAGGTTTGCAATAATTAACAAACTGTCTATCAGTTACCCCTAACATGCTTTAAGGAAGGACAAGCCCCCCTTAAGCCTAAGTGTCTGAATGCATGGCACTTCCCCAAAGGTTGCACAAGGAGACCACATGCAGATGGGAGTAAAGTGAGATAGAGAGCTTCTCCTCCTACAGACTAAGGCTCCACCAACCATGCAGCTCTCCAAGGACACATAACTCCTTAGCTCATTATCTTCTTGCTGTACAAGGGAAATATTTCACCGCTAGGGCTTCTTATTGGCCCCTGAACCTCACTCGAACCCTAAACCCCTCCCACTGACCATCATTACCCCACCTAGAAAAGTACTGTAAAAATTCATATTCTTCCTTCTGGGAGTGGGCTAAAGTCTATACTTCAGACCACCTGTGCTGAGAGGATTTCTCAATAAGTCTTCCTGCCTGCAATTATCAGTCTCTGTGTCCCAGTGAGCACTGATTTCCCAAAACCTGGCAAATCACAAAAATTGTAAATGTCTCTTAAATATCCAATATCCTTTGCATATAATTTTTTTCCTAAGAATGAGTGCACTACTCAAAAGATAACTACCCACTACAGGAAAATGTAAGGCATTTACTTAGCTCCTCTGAAAAGTACAGTCTTGAAACATGAAAAGGCCTCCAGGATTTCATTCACTGGTGAAGGTAGTTGGTCCAAAAATTTCTGAACACTTTTTAAAAATTATTGAAAAAAAGTTAACCACACTTACTTGGAGAATAATGATGAATGAGACACATATGTTTTTATTTGATGTTTAATCTTTGAATAAACCCATTTTTCATTAATTTAGAGGAGATCTATGTGAATTAATTTATGAATCTCTCCTCTAATGGTAGTAAGCTCTAGTTTATCTTTCACAGAAAGCATCTCTGATTAGTCTCATAATTCTTAGTGATTATCTCCTGTATAGAGGAATTCTGAGGCAGCTACCCATATGAAAATAACTGCTGTTAGGTCACATTCTACTTCTTCAAAATCATTTGAAGTAACGTGAAAATTTTTCTTACAGCAAAAACCAAGGCTGGCAGCTCACAGAAAATATCCCTCACAACAAAGTGATGCACATTTCCCAACCTCCAACTTTGTGACAATGGCGTCCAGATGGCCATACCCACCACCAGGAAGGAAAATACATCAATAGGCTGAACAAGGACACAAAACCCAATTCGACTATTCCCCAGATGTCAGGCAGAGTGACTCATAAGGGTCAAGAGATGCATGGTACAGTCCAAGGGTACAGCCGTTACTCTTGATGCACCCATGAGCACATCCTCCAAATTTGAAGAGCAAAAAATGGAAGACTTGAATAGAGAAATATGCAAATACAAGTTTCTCATGTGTGACTATCAACAAACTCTTTTTGGAAAAATATTTTTTATTGAATTGTACAATTCATACCTGAAAGTACAGCAAAATTATGTGTATAGTAAATGCTGGGACTTTCCAAATAAATATGTGTACGATCGTACAGGTGCCCCATACAGCAGCCTCCAACAACTCCTGGGTTTGTGGTGAAACAACTGTTAAAAACTAGGCAAGAGCATCCTGAAAATTTAACTACTAACTGTAGACCTTATCTCCCATCTGGTGTATTTCCCTCAAACTTCCCTATTTTTTTCTACAAATCAATTTTATAGAGACTTAATAATAGAGTAGTCAAATGAGGCAAAGCGTACAATCCATGGTGTTTGCTGTAATCAAAGAGCTTTGTGTTCATCAATTCAATTATTTTTAAGGTATTTTCCTTATTTCCATAAAATTATCAACAAAACCGGACACAATATCTCACACATAAACTTCTCCCCTCACAATCTTGCCATTTCCCCTGCTATACATTGAGGCTATTTCTGACTATGCTTGCAGTAATATTTATTGGTTTTGAAGCCATGTTTGGGGGGGATATTTTCATATGCCATGTGGTCTAGCCAAACCCTTAAAGGAATGTTTTTTTAAATGCAGTTAATAAGACCTTTAATATAAAATTGAAAAATGAAAGAGAAACTAGTTAGGAAGAAATTACAAATTTTAAAAGAGAGTGTAATGGATTGTCCGGTAAGCCTGGAGTGCCATGGGACTGTCCTACTATGGTTGCCCATTTCCACCGGGTTTCATGGCCAGTGAGAGGTTCTGCTTGACCCAGGACAAGGTGTCCCAAGGCTCTGCCAGGCAGCGGATGGCCCATGCTCCTGTGGGGAACGGAACATGGAGGATATCTGTGAGGGTGATTTTGAAGGTGTGACTTCTAAGGTACATACTTGGGGGTGGACCAGTCCCAAACACAGCACTGGGCACCCAGATTACTTATGTGTATGTTGGGTTGAGGGTTACTGTTAGGACCCTGGGTTCCTGCAGAGCTCCTGGCAGAACCATGGTCAACACTATTGACAGCACCCACGCCTCCCCTTCCCTGAATTCACCCGAGAAACCAAATTTGGGTCTGTGCCACAGAAACGTCCTGCATTAGGGCCATGGGGACCCGGTATGAAGCTTAAACAACAAAACCTTCCTGCAGGGACATTGCTGGTATCTCCACCCTGACCCCACTCCTCTCATGGAACCAAGCCGGTACCATTTCTCAGGCAGTGCTGTGCCTTTTCAGGGGCAGCTGTTGCCTTACTATGCCCCCTATGCTACTGGGTCCTAGACTTGCAGAAGCACAGACCACTGCAGGAAAATGAAACTGCCAGTCTTTCCTAGTTGTGAAAACCCTCCATGGGAAAATGGAAACTGGAATCTCAGGAATCTGTATGCCATTCTACACCTGTTGGAAAGGACATATGGAATAAAATCAAGAATTGTGCACATGCTTCATGGGATACACAGAAAGAAAATAAAGAGAAAGTGGCAAAAGGAATATCCAAAAGTATTATGGCATATTCAGATGTAATGAAAGGCTGATATGCACAATCATGGAACAGAAAGAACCCCACACAGGATTAAGTCCTAGAAAACTATGGCCAGACACACTGGAATTGCACAGTAATTTGTCATGGGCAAGGAGAGAGTTCTGATAGTTGTGAGAGTAAGGCAACATGTTTTCTCCAAGTGAGTCCCAATAAGTTCTAGCCACATGATTTCTTTTGCCACAGAAATCATGAAGACATACACCAAGAAGGCATAAAGACAAATTAAGATGCATTATTTCAAGGGCTCACAGAAAATGAGTCACTTCTAAAATATTTCTAGTGAGAGAGACATTTGAAAATGAAGGGAAAATTAATATGGTATCCCCTTACTAAAGCAAACAAGCAAAAAATTCCTGCAGGAGTTTTCCACCAATTACACTGTCCTACAAACAATTTTAAGCAAGTTCTTTAGACAAAAATGAAAGGACACTCTACTTTGGGTTGAACTACATTTTTGTGGCAGAAAAACTTAGATGATGAGAAACCCAAGCAGCACTCAGAGAGACAGAGGAACAAATTTTTTTATTATGCCTGGGGCAAGAGGAAAATCCACTCTACAAAATCTGATACCTGAGTTTTGACTTTCTTGAGTTTATGTAGGGAATTTATGGGGGAAAATTTCTAAGCAAGTTGGTAGGCAGGGGTTAAAAAAGCAAAAGGTGTGAGTTTACTTATCTTCCTAAAGCAGAGGACTTCTAGGGAGGAAAGGAGTTCTTATCTATTTAAAGTTGTAAATTCCAGTTGAAAGGGGTGGGTTGGGAGTGTTTATCTTCCTGAAGATGTGCATTCCAGGGAGTAAGGGCAGAAGGGAGAAAGGGATGAGGGGTACTAACCTTCCTAAAGTTGTGGGTTTCTGCTGAGTGGGAGGAATGGGCTGCAGCACTTTCTTCATCATTCCCCCTTTGATGACCTTAAAATTCCTTATGGGGCATCATCTGCTAACATGGGGATTTTTCTATAGTCCTCAAGGGCTGATATTTAACAGGTGTTTCAAGGTGTTTAGGTGTTTTAAGGTGTTTAGGCAGGAAGTAATGTATTGTGTTAGGTACTGTAGAAAGCATGGCCCAAAAGTTAAGAGCAAGAAGACTAAGGCTATTACTGGCATGAATGGCAAAATTCAGGAAAAGAGATACTGGAAGTAGTTCCCATTGGCAGTACCTGGTATACATGATTTAAGCGGTCTTTGGCTCATTCTTTTAACAGGGCTACCTTGTCCCTAATTATTCCTGAGGAATTTGCATAGAAACAGCACTCTTCCCCAAGGGTCTGGCAGATGGCACCTGAACCTGTGATGAGCAAGTCTAACCCACGGCTGTTTTGTAAAACTACTTCTGCCAATGAGTCTATCTGGTCTTGCAACCCATTGAGAGCCCCTGGTATTTATTCTAGGTCATTTGATGTTTCCCATGCTAGGGTTTCTATGCCCTCCTGACCAACTGCAATTGAGGGTCCTGCTACTGCTGTGTTTCTGACTACTCCTAGTTGCAAAGATAGGGGAATTGCCATTGTTGCTCATTTGGTTTAGTAGAGCCCTCCAGGCAATTCTCTGTATACAGAGAACGATAGCACTGGCCAAGCCAGGTAGCACATGCCCTGGCCATACTAGAGTAGGCACCAGTAGGCATTTGTGCCACAGACCCAGATGGTGGAGCTTGTGGTGCATCAGTTAGACTCATTGAGTGGGCAAATGGTGTTACAGTTAACCTTTCCAAGAAGGAAGATAGTTGAAGAGGAACTGGCAGCTATGTTTTACAGTTAGCTAATTTTACTGGTGTTTAAGTTTTACAGACTGGAAGGGGCTTGGTTCCCACTGCAGAAATGTGATGGGTCAGGAGGGTTATGTTCCATGGGACAGGTATGGGGAAGATGGTTAGACTTGAGGAAGTACATAGCCAGCCGGATACAGCAATGTCGGTCCAGGATTTTATTTAGGAGTTGGTGGAAATTTTGAACTTGGTTCAGAAGGATGTTGTGGGGTCTATTCTAACTTTGGATTTTAGGATCTGGGCAGCTTTACTGATATTTTTAACCAGGGTTTTCTCTGGGGATTGGGTTACCAGGATTTGTTGGACTAGTATGAGTTCCCCCAGGTCCAGCACCACTGGGTTGTATATTCCAATTCCTAGTATTAGTCCTGCTTGGCCCTTTAAAAAGGTATTTTCTGATCTGGTGGTTACATTTAATAAGGCGAGCTTTATGGGGCTACAGGTTTCTATGTTACACCTTGCCAGACTGGGGATTTTCTGTTGGAGATATAGAGAAGTTGGGACTCCCAGGGAGTGGTGGCACCTACAGCAAACTCCAAGAGTGGCAGAACTCTCCACTCTTGTGGGGGTCTTGGCAGAGGTATTTGTCATAGCTGCCATAGTTGTGGCCTCTACACCCTCTCCTGGGGGCAAGTAAGGGGGCACAGTGTAAGGGGCAACTAGTAAGGTGTAAGGAGTGTAATCTTTGATTGCCCTGCAAGTGCCAAATATTACAAATATTGCTCCTGCCAAGAATTGGACTGAAGCATTCAGCATGGATTGCCTGCCCCAGCTTTGACTGACTTGCAGCTGCCAATGGTTTTGAGGGCAAGTATTGGCTCTTACAGAGAGGGCAAAGAAGAAAAGGATAAGCAATTCAATGCACTGAAACATCCTACTATACACCAATAAGCTATTTCAATTAAAGCTCTATTTACTATAGAACAGTCTGCAGGAGCTGTAGCGGCTAGTCCAGTTCCAAACAGTAGGGTGAGTAGTCCTTCCAGCGGTAGAAACCACCCAGAGCAGGGGTCCATTCTGCAGGCATTCGATGAGGGTGGTTTTTGGTGGTGGTTCTAGGTGACTCAAACTCTTAAGGGGTGGCTGGGTATGGTTTGGGCTGTCCAGCTGTCCTGTTCTTTGTTGGGGTGTGCCTTCTTGACCCTGGAATGGTGGATCAAAGGGACAGTGCCTGTGACTTTAAGACCAGTGGGAGTTAAAATGTTCACAGTATGTGGACCTGTCCAGGAAGGCTGAAGGGGTTCTTTTTTTCCAGGCTTTGACCCAGATTAGGTCCCCTGGCCAGTGGGGTTGCACTGGGTGTCCCAGTGGAATGAGGTTTCAGGACAGGACAATTTTATGTATTTGGGCTAGAGTTTTCCCCAGCTGCTGGAGGATGGAATCTTGGCCAGCCTCCACCAGGAGCTTGAGTTTTCCTCTGAAAGCCTGGATAATTGGGGGGTGGCCATCCAAAGAGAATTTGAAAGGGTGAATAGGTGATGGGTCCTGGGGTACACCTAACTTGGAGAAGGGTAAAGGGAAGTAAGTCTACCCAGGGAACACAAATTTCTTGGCAGAATTTGGCTAGGGTTGCTTTGAGGGTTTGATTCATGCATTCAATGTTCCCTGAACTCTGAGTACTATAAGTGGTATGGAGTTTCCACTTGATCCCTAATATTTTAGCCTGTTCTTGGACTACAGAAGCTGTAAAGCCCGGGCCATTGTTGCTTCCAATGGACAGAGGCAGCCCATGTCAGGGAATGATTTCCCTGTTTAGTCATTTCTTTTGCTTTTTTGGTGCAATTTGGGAAAGCTTCGACCTGGCCTGAAAAGGTGCATATCATTACTAAGAGATATTTGTACCACCGACTTGTTTTTACTTCTGTAAAATCTACTGTGTGATCTTCAAAAATGGCTGTCCACATGTGCCAGAAGACAGCTTGATCCCAGGGGCCCTGCAGAGGGTTGTTTTTGGCAAAAACTTGGCACTGGATGCTGATGGTGCCAGAGAGGGAAACCAGTCGGGCTAAGTAGTAGTATATCCTGAGTAAGGCATCTAGCGCTGTTTTTCCTAGGTGGGTGAGTCGGTGGTATTGCTGGATGAAAGCATGAGTGGCCCCTTTTGGGATGAAAATCTGGTTATCCAGGAGCAGCCAAGTTCCTTCAGGGGTTTGGCTTTCCCCTTCTCCCTTGGCCCATTCGTGTTCTTCCCAAGTATAGCTTAGTTGATTAGTTTCTTGTCCTAAGAGGGACAGCTGTAGTGTCAATTCTGGGACTCATGTTCCATGGACCCTTCAGCCACTTGCACAGCTGCTTCTAATAGTTGAAGGATTTCTTCTTTGTTTTTTATTTCTTTCCCCCTGGTAGTTAGGAGGTCTCTTTCCTTATAAATCACTCTGTGGCTATGAATGGTATTGAATGCATATTTAGAGTTAGTGTAAATGTTTACTGCCTTCCCAGCAGCTAACTGCAGCGCTCGGACCAGTGCCCAGAGTTCTGCTCATTGTGTGGACCATCCCCGGAGTAGAGATGCTGCTTCCACTACCTGTTAGGCAGTGGTGACTGCATATCCAGCAAGCTTCTCCGCGTTTTTAACAAGACTGCTTCCATCTGTAAATAGTGCCTGATCCGGGTAAGGGAGTGGTCTGTCACAGAGGTCTGCGTGAATGGTGTAAACTTCTTCGGTCACCTCAACACAATCATGATCAGGGACCCCTTCCTCATCTGGCAAGAAGGTGGTGGGGTTTAGACTGTGCACCATTTCTATTTTTACATTGGGCTTTCACAGAGTAAACCTTGGTAATATGTGAGCCAGGGGTTATATATCCACCGGTGCCCATGTGAATTCATTAGGGCAGCGACCATGTGTGGCACCATGACATGAAAGCTTTTCCAAGGGTTAGTTTGTTGGCTTCCTTGATGAGGGTTATCATTGCCACTGGAGCTTTCAGACAGGGCAACCACCAAGCAGCTACAGGGTCCAGTTGCTTGGACAGGTAGGTGATGGGCCTCTTCCAGGGGCTCACTGGGTGAGGACTCCCAGAGCCACTTTGTTCTTTTCATGAATGAACAGGTTGAAGCTTCGAGTTACATCCAGTAGCCCCAAGGCAGGGACTTGGTCGAGTTGCATTTTGATGTCTTGAAAGGCCCTCTGTTGAGTTTCTCCCTGGACAAGGGACTCTTTTTCTGGACCCATTAGAATTTCATAAAGTGGTTTGGCCATAGCTGCAAATCCAGGAATCAAGATGCAACAGAACCTTGCAGCCATGAGGAACTCACAAAATTTCCTTTTTGTTGTGGGGGTAGGGATGGTGCAGATGACTTTCTCTCATTTTGGTCTGAGCATTTGGTGCCCTTGTGTTATGCTGAAACCCAGGTACTTGACCTGCTGTTTACAGATTTGGGCTTTTCTCCAAGACACTTTTTACCCAGTCTGTCTTAGAAATTGTAGGAGAGTCTGGGTCCTTCTCCAGCAGTCCTTTTCCATCTCACTGGCAAGTAGGAGGTCATCTATATATTGCAAGAGGGCACACCTGCAATCTTCCTGGGAGTAGGCAGCTTGATCTGCTGGCAAGTCTTCTCTGAAGAGGGTGGGGGAGTTTTTGAAGCTCTGAAGGAGCTGAGTCCAGGTTAGCTGAGTTTTCTGCTGGGTTCTGGGATCTTCCCACTCAAAGGCAAAGAGAGGCTGGCTTGGGGTGGGCGTGGGGGCAGGCAGCTGCAGACAGAAGAAATTGTCTTTCAGGTCCAAGCAAGTGAATCCAGTGGTTTCAGGCAGCAGCTGTCCCAGTAAAGTGTATGGGTTGGGAACAACTTTGTTCAAGGTGAGGGTGACATTGTTAATGGCTTGTAGATCCTAGACTCATTGATATCCTTTCCCATCTGGCTTCTTTACTTGTAGTAATGGGGTATTCCAGGGTAACAGGACCTTGATAAAGATTCCTTTTTTTCTCAGATGATCTATGTGTTCAATCATACCCAGTTGTGCTTCACAGGGAATTGGATACTGCCTCCACCAGACTGGGATAGCTCCAGGCTTCAGGTTGATGATGATGGGTGCATGGTTCCATGCTATTCCTTGTGGGGCTTTTCCTGCCCAAACCTGGGGAAAGAGTTCCAGCAGTTTTTCTGGATTCTGACTTGAATTTTCTTCCACATGAAGTCTCCATTCCTTCCTGCAGGGTACAGTGATGAGGAGAGTGAGGCTTTTCCCGAGGCTTAAACTTTCTGACCACTCAGGTTTGAAAGTAATCTGGGGTCCCAGTTTGTTTAAGAGGTCCCTACCAAGTAGGTGAACTGGGCATTCAGGCAGGTACAGAAATTAATGTGTTACTTCGTGACCTCCTAGTTGACAAATTCATGCCTGACAAAAAGGTCATTGGCTATACTGGTCTCTAGTTGGTCCTATAATATTAGTGGTTTTCCCACTAAAGGGGGTGACAGGAATTGTGACCACAGAATATTCAGCACCAGTGTCTACCATGAAAGTCATTGGCTGGCCCCCTAGTTGTAGTTTGTGGGCTCATAGGGGCCAAGTTCCAGTAAGCCCAGTCACTCCAACTTGGAGCCAAGTCTCACCAACTTGATTATATGGTCCTGGGGCTCAAGTTGGTATTTCCCTTTGTGGATGTTCCCTTCATGGGCCTGATTCTTTTGGAGGCACTCATTTTTCCATTGTTCTTTCTTTGCAGTAGGCACATTGATCTCTGGCCAGGGGCATCCTCTTGGTGCTTGTCCCTTTTTGAGGTGGCCCTCCTCATCTGGTGGGGTCAGGATTTCTCAAGGCCATTGCCAGAAGGGAGGTTTGATGTTTCATTTGCTTCTTGGCCTCTTGTTCAGTGGCCTCATCCCAATCAACAAACACTTTATTGGTGACCTCAGGGAGATGAGAGTAGTTCATTCCCATGAAAAGTTCTAATTTTTGAAGCTTCCTCTTAACGTCTGTTGCTGCCTGTACAACAAAGTTGGCATTTACCATCCTCTGGCTTTCCAGAGCTTCTGGGTCTAATGGCATGTAGATTCTGAAGGCTTCACAAAGCCACTCAGAGAAATCTCCCAGAGATTCTTCAGGGTTTTGAATGACTAAGGTCATTTTAGACATGTTTGTAGGTCATTTTGCCCCTTCTCAGACTCCTTGGAGGAGTGCTTCCTGATATCACTGGGGTGCAGCCTGTCCCTGATTGGTGTTGAATTCCCAGTTTAGTTGGGCCTATGGTGCCACTTCTCATACCCAATCTTCTGTGTTTAAGATGACAGCAGGGGCCTTCTCCTGCAGCCACTTTCAGGCTATCAGCAGAATCTGTCATCTCTGCTCTGTATTAAACAAAGTCAGGAAGAGTTGGTGACAGTCATCCCAAGTGGAACAATGGGTTTGGAATATGGACTCCATGATATCAATAAGGGCTTGGAGTTTTTCCAAGTAGGAAAGGGTGTGGTGCTTCCAGTTTAAAAGGTCTGTAGTTGTAAAGGGCTGATAATGCAAAACAGGCTTCCTGGGTGGGATGGATCCATCCTCGCTGATCTGGGCTGGACCCTGCATCTCCTGGAGGGGCATCTGTAATGCAGGTTGCACTGACTGGAGCCTTCTTGCTACAGGGATTCCAGGGCTTTCTCCAGAGGAGGCCAATTGTTCCAGAGGGACCGAAGGTGGGGGTGTTTCTGGGAGATCAGCCTGCAGTCCTGGGCTTGGGGGGAGGGCAGAGTGGTCAGAGCATATGGCATGGATGGTTGGGGTGGTGGGTATTCTTCTGAGGATCCTTGATGAATGACCAGTTTCCAGGGCCCGATTCCTTGTACAACTAAGACCCTTCTCTGTCCCTTTTTCCTAACAGAGAATCAAACCCAACGGGGGCAGAGTCTGGGCTATTTCTAACCAAGAGTTTATGTAGGGGAACTGATCGGGATGGCCATGAGTTCCCGTGACAGCCAGCCACTCTGCAAAGACCTTGGCTACTTCAGGGTCTGTTCCAAGGGCCAATCATCATTAAAAGTGGGCCAGTGTAATTCACATAAGGTCCAGAGAGTACCAGGATTCATCCAGATGACATAATCTCCAGAAAAGCCCTTCTTAAAATTCTTAAGTATGCAGTCTAAGACAGAGGGTTTTGACTGTGATGAGCCCATCCCTGATTCAGTGGTGCAAGACAAAGGAAGGGGTTGCCTCTTTCAAGGCCACTCAGATGTCCACCTGTTTGCATTTCTCATGAGACCTTCAGCTCATCTTAGCTAAGGTGCCCGGGTAGAGTTTGGGTTGGCCATTATGCCATATAACGTAGCCATGGCAATTCAGGTTTGGGCCAACTTGGACTCCATAGCACAGGCCATGGAGTCACAGACTGGAAAAACGGAGGCAAGTCTCTGTCATCCCTACTCACACACACAATCACTCAGAAGTTACACAGTCCCTCCCACAGGGATTGATATTGATAAGCCCACACCCTGAGTCAGGGGCGCAAAACACAAAGGACAGGTTTGCCTCTTCTAAGGCCACTCAGACAACTGCTTGTCCACATCTCTCATGAGAACTTTGGCTCATCTTAGCTAAGGTGCCCAGGTAGAGTTTGGGTTGGCTGTTATGCCATATGACGTAATCACAGAAAACAGGTTACGGCCCACTGAGACTCCATAGTGTGAGCTGTGGAGCCACACACCGGTACAAAAGGGGTAAGCCTCTGCCATCCTCATTCACACACAATCGCTCAGAGATTATTCAGTCCCTCCCATCAGGTCTGCCCTATCCTGGGATTTCAATAATTGAGATTTCAGAAGGTGATCAGTCTCCCCTTCCATCCAGAGATGGGTCTGACTAAAGATTTGGCACCCAGGGCCTGATCTTTCTGAAGTCTACTGGCAATGTTCAGTCCACTTCCCCACTGAGTCATGCTGGGAAGTGGGGATGTGACCCATGGGCACCACCTCTGATGGAGGTCCATTTAAGAGGATGGGTGGTGCCTTCTTTCTTTGTTCAGAAATTGCCCCTGGCCATGCCCATCAGTCCCAAGCCAGAGGCACAACAGGCCTGCTCAGTCGCGTTTCCCAGTCAAGAAACCAAATGTTGCAGCAGATGAAACATGAATGATGAGGCACCCAAGCAGCACTTGGATAGGCAGAGGAACAAAGTTTTATTATGCATGGGCCCAAAGGAGAGTCAAGTCTCCAAAGTCTGAGCCCTGAGTTTTGGCTTTCATGAGTTTATATAGGGACTTTACACAGGCAAATTCCTACACAAGTGGGCAGATGGGGTTTACAAAAGTAGAAGTGCAAGTTTAGCTTATCTTTCTAAAGCAGAAGGCCTTAGTTGAAGGGGAGGAGAGGCCTGTTAACTCCCTAAAGTGGGTCTCTGCTGAGGTGGAGGAGTAGGGCTTCAGCAGGAGTTGTTATTTTCCTGAAGCTGTGGGTTTCTTCTGAGGGGGAGGAGTAGGGCTGCAGCAATTTCTTCATCAACATAAGAGCAAATATATCCTTTTGGAACCACCACATTGTTAGTTCTTAAAGCAGGAGGTGTCTCCCTGGGTTTAGATTTGAATGCCCTTTCCCCTTGTGGCTGTGGGTGGTGTGCCCACCTTCACAGCAATGATGGTACTCTCACTATCTGGTTTTGATCCACTTCAGTTCCAGCTGCTTTGACTGGCTGAGGCTCTGATGGGTTGCTGTCATGTGCAAAGGACTTGCAGCTGTGTTGTTCCCCTGTCCCTGGGCCACAGAAGTGATGGCACGATATGAGTCCCATTCTGAGTTACAGTTTTTATGAGAAGCCAGTGCTGGCCAACAGGCACCTGTTGTACTATGGTGCCTGTTTCCACAAAGGTGGCCTGGGCTGTCTGAATCACCCAGCCAGTGGCTCCCACAGCATGGCCTATCACAGGGATAGGCTCTACTTTTACTTTGAATTCCCTGTGGTCTCCATTCACTTGTGGTTTTACTCTGCAGCAGGAACCATAGCCATATGGGTGACCACAGCATGCCTGGGCACAGCATATGTAGGGTCATCCCAGCCATGCTGGGAGCCAACGCCACTGATATCTGGTGGACCACATGGACCATCTGCACAATGAGCTTCTGGGAGTCATGGCTGCCCCCGTGTAGGCAACAGGCTTTAGGGCTGGTGGCAGCTGCCACTATACTGTTATCAAAACTAGCTGACTAGAAAGCAGAGAACCTGTGGTGCTCTGGGCTAACAGTTCCTCTTAGATGACAGGGAGTTTGGGCTCCAGGGGGGATGGTGAATCTTCCCATGAAAGGCTCTCAGGGGCAAGGCTGGGGGAATTCTAGAAGACAGTGGTACCAGAGGGTTTCTACAGCTAGGCCCACCCCTAGGCCATCTCTTCATAAAAGCCTGCTTTTATTAATCTGTTCTCAAAAGCAGGGTCTATCCTCAAGAATGAGCCTCTGTCTGGTTCTTCATGGGAGCATGATTCAGGGAGATATGGTAGGCAGGAGTTTGCAGCACTGATGTTTCCCATAGGGGATGCAGGGGGCTGATCAGGTGGGCCACAGTGTCTGGAATGTGGATGGTCAGGGGTGATATATGGAGCTGCATTCGCTGCACTAAGGTCTCCAGCATCTCCTGCCCCTTCCTCCTCTCGCTAGACAGCACAGTGAACGTGATCTTGATGTTTGTGCTGGGAAACTTGAATGTGCACATGTGGGGCAGCTGCAGGACCCTGTGCTTCTGGAACATGCCAACCTGAACACACCGTTCTGGCCCAGGAAGAGCAGGTAGAAGTTGGTGTCTGTGCCCCCTTATACCAGCTGTGCAGGCAGGTTGGGGGCGACCCCGCCATGGCCACAGCTGCCTCCTGGGGACATAAAGATCTCGAGGTGACATCGGGAGATGAAGCTTAAGTGGCCCATGCTCACGCCCAACAAGCCCTGTGATGAGTTGCTCCACCCAATGGTCACCAAGCATTTCTTCATCATGTACTCCAACTCATGGCCTTCCAGCCATGCCACGGCCCAGCTGCCCAGCAGGACCTGCTGCCCCTGACCCTGCCACCGCCACCGTCCATGGGCAGGGTCCTGAGCCGAACAGCACCACTGTCAGCAGGGCTGCCCACGGGTCGCCAGTTACATGGCTGAGGCCCTTGTGTGCTCTACCACTGTCACTGTGCACCAAGGAGAGGGACCCTCAATGTAATTTTGATTTGCATATCCCTAATGACTAAAGATATTCAGTATATTTTTATGGGATTGTTGGCCAACTTCATATATTCCTTGAATAAATGTTTATTTAAGTACTTTGCCCATCTCTAATTAGATTGTCTTTTTGTTAAGGGATATATATATTTCATTTTCTTCAATTTTAAACTTATTAAAGCTTCTACAGAGTATGCTTATATATTTGCAAAACTTTAAGAAAATCTAAAATCCTCCATACCTCTCTTGGGAAAAACCATCCATTTTTATTCTTTGTTATTAATGTTTGGGAGACATCATATCAGAACCAGAGAGGAATGTCTTTGAGTACAGCAGTCTGAAGAGCCCCTGGCTTGTGTTTCTGAACTCTTTGACCTTACACCTCAAAAAGAATGCCAGTGGTGTAGATATGAGAGAAGCAATACCTGCTGAACCATGTTGTCTAGAAAATCTGTTCATTCTGAAGAATGCTGAATATTGGTCCAAAATTGCTTCATCATTTTAATAAATAAAAGACCTATTACCCGCATTTTATAAGTCCTTATTATAGGAAGCATTTTAACAATTAGTTCATTATAACTCTCAACATTCCTAACAAATTGGAAAACTATTTTCCAAATGAGAAACTTGAGGATGTTATATAATAATAATTTACCTCCAATGTCTTAAAGAGTTACAGGTCATGTATATTGCTTGTCTTCTGATGAACCTCTATATGTACTTGAATTTGATGAGGATAAGTGTTTTAGTTATGTATTCTCAAGTAAAAATTTTGTTATCAACTGTTTAAAAGTCACCAGTTTGTTGGAAGTTACACTGGAAGTTACCAGTTTATTGAGGGAATGGCTAGGATATTTCACAAAATACCTCATGTGTTATTCTATTTTACTGAAGTTAAAGTGTGTTCAGAGTGTGCATATCTCTCTGAGTATGTGGGAAAGGCATATTCTGCATCAGCCTAGAGAACATTTGTCTGGAACCACAAGCGCAATCTGAGTTTTCCACAAGTATCTCATTCCCAGTGCTATCTGATCATCATCTTTTGGACGTGGTGAAGGATGGCCCTGGATTAACTATAATGTCCACTATGTTTTAGAAATCAGTGATCTTCGATGATGTATCTGTAGACTTCACTCAGGAAGAGTGACCCTACTGGCAGATCCAAGAGCTTTCCAAATATGTTATGCCAGAAATTATCACTCATTTGTTCTCTATGATTTATTATCTCTACATTGATTATATGTTTATCAACAAATACCCAGAATATCTTCCCCATATTCCACTCTGCATGTTGACATGATTCTATCATGGCCCTTAAAAATACATGAAGGAAATTTGTTCTTTATTTAACTTACATATAGTTTGTCACTTCAAAAGATTTTCTTGCTACTCAATCTTCAATACCCATAGTTGTGCTGGGAAGTCAATGAATATTTTTAATGACTAAATAAATGAATTAAACTCTAAGTTATTGTTCTACTCTATAATGAAACTTAGGTTTGAGAACACAGTAGTAAAAACAATGAGAATATCTTTTTCTATATAACCCTTATATGGTGGAACTCATGTTCATTTGCATTATTTTTTAAAATAATTTAATTTCTACCTTATTAAGTCATTGAAGGTTTTGTACTCTGTTTTTGAACTTGGACGTGGAAATCATTAACCCAATGACCTTACTGTCTTTAGAACAGAGCCAGGTATACTTTCTTGACTGAGGAAGAACTATCAATGTTTTTTATGTTTAAGTGCTCTTCCCTGGAACAAACTCTATATGTTCAGCTTTTTGTTCTGTTGGTAGCCAGTCCTTGAATTGAAGAGCATGCACTACTCTCAGCACATAACTCACAATCTATATACAGGGTATCATTCCTGTAAATTTGTTGTGATTTTCCAATGGAGCACACAGATGTGTTGTGGAGGGAAGAGAGATGATTTCTCCAAGGCTAGAGTCTAGGTGATCTCCAGGAACCTGTGCTTCAATATGAGGAAAAGCCTGGTCAGTGAGAAGGCAGGACCTTGGAAGTGTCAAATGCCATTTCCTTGAGTGAATGATATTTTCTGAAATGGCAGCAAGAACAATGGGGAGAAATTCTAAAGATGGCAGCATTATATTTTTCACTTACTCTCTATTCCTAAGTCCTTTAATTACCTTGGCCTCAGGAAAGGAATGCTTATATGTATACTGAAGTTAACTATTACATATTTGCCTTCAACTTTGTTCTCCATTATGATGACTTTCTCTCTCTTTACCTCCCCAACATTCCATCTTCATTTGTTTTCTCCTATTTTTATTCAGAAAATCCTTCCTAATTGTCAAAGTCCTAAAATGTTTTTCTGCTAGCTTGTTTATTCCTCCATTTCTCATTCTTGTGCCATTTAAGGGCTGTATTCATTATATATATCCAGAGAAATACAACCAAAATTATACCCCCACACACACATATAGAGCGAGAGTGAGAGCAAAAGTGAGAGAGAGAGAGAGAGATTTCTTATAAGAATTGTCTCATGAGAATGTGGGGACAAGCAAGTCTGAATTCTGATCACCGTGAATTGGCATACCCCAGGGGAAAATGAAGTGGAGGCATAAATTCTCTTTGACTCCTAAAATCCTGTTTTTCTTTTTAAAACCTCCAACTGATTGGATAAGGAGGCTCCCAGCATTGATGAATGCAATTTCCCTTGTTGATTTTAGATGCAATAAGTCAAAGCTAGAATCAATTTATTATTGATGCAAATCCATTTATGAAATACCCTCACCATAGCAATCAGGCTAGCACTTGCTTGAACAAACACCTGGAAAACAACCTTGCAAAATTGATACATGTAATTAACCATCACAAGTACCAATATTTTAAATATAGTTACACTTGGTTCTTTTTCTACATTTTCATTCTCTTAATAACATTCTACCAACTTAATTTTTGTCATTATTTTAGACAGGGAAAGAGGCCTTGCTAAACAGGAAATTATATCCATGCAACATCTACAAGAAGGACATATCTACCATCATGTCAATGATAAGCTTCATATGTGTGAAAACTGGTCATCCAAATGGGGGTAAGTCATGAATTCAACACATTCATCTGACTGCAAGAAGATGGAAGATTAGAGAGCTACAGGAATCACTTCTATCCCAAAATAGCTAGAGGACAGGCAGAAACTGTACAGTACAACAGTTCTAAGGCTCTGGAGAACAGGAGAGTGCTAGGCAGCACCCAGAAGAGAGAGGGGTGAGGAGAAGGAGACTCTGCAGGGAGGATCTTTGAGTAACTCAGGCCGCTACTGCTGGCATCAAACCCCCACTTAACAGAGCAGTCAGTTTTGGGTCATGCAGTCCCTGGTGGGTGGCTATGGACTGAGAGGGCTGCCAGGTCTGTGTCCCCAGGAAAGGGGAGAGGGAGGAACACAGACTACTGCTAACCCAGCTTTTGGCTGGTGAATCTGATCTGCTGGGTGCCATGGTTTACACTTATCCAGACTGAGTGTGACTGTGCCATTGTTCCCACCTGGGAGCTGTCAGACAGCTAAAGATAGCCTGCTTTCTCAAACACCCTCCTTACTGACCAGGACTGATTGCTGCCATTACATAAGGGAGAGGAGGTTTGCTTCCTCCTGGGAAAAGGGAATGTGCAGCTGAGGGATGATCAGTGTATTTGAACTACAAGTCTTGACTCTGAATAGTCCACCAAGAGGAGACCTTTCCCAGACATTACTTAGGCAGCACCTGCCCTGTTGTGATTCCCTTGAACACATTCCCTACTAGGGTTTGAGCAGAGAGGTTTGTTGAAAAGTGCCATCTGCTTTCAGGCCAGGAAAGTGCACTCCAGGAAGAAAATATGAGGCTTTTTGGAGTCTTTATTGTCTCCTATGCCAAGGCCCTTGGGAACTGGTCTGCACCACATAAGTAGGTCCCTGGTCCAGTTTGTTTTCAAGCTCCATGTTTCCATTAATATAAAATTCAAAAGACTCCAAAGTATACTAAGGTATAAGTAGTCTATAGCACAGTTTCCTCTGGAGCGAGAGAGGGGCCTCATGATTGGGAAAGAGTCTTGGGGTGCTTATCATGTTCTCATTGCTGATCTGGGAGACAATTTCATGGAAGTCTTCTACTTGTTGTAATTCCTGGATCTGTATACTTATGATTTATGCATATTTCTGTTATAGGTCATATCTCAGTTAAGTTCATTTAACAAATTATGTAACCAATAATAAAAAATAATCAGTTGATTGGTAACTAGGTTGTGTATCTAGCTATCAAAAAAACTGTTGCACCTCCTTTCCCCTGGTAAAACCAGCAAAACTTCTGAAATTCAGCTATTTTTGTGTTCCTTTCGGTGTTATATTTTTCTCAAGTAAACTGGCAAAGATCTGGTGTCAACTGATCAGGACACTAACTAAAAAATTTAGGTGATTTCCATTTCTGATCCTTTTAGTTCTTCCACAGAGCATAAAAACTCCTACTCTTTAGGTCTTTTAAATTATTTTAATCTTTAGTTCTTTAGCCTTTTTGGATATTACTGTTTCATCTGTAGGCTGAGACTCAGTTCTCAGAGAGAAAACCTCCCATATTCTACTTGGACCCTTATTCTCAAAGGCCTATTTTGTGCAGATAGCAAGCTCTTAGAATTCATCACAGTTTTTAAAAATCAATTTTATTAATACATATTTATAAATCATACAATCCATCCAAAGTGTACAATCAATGGTATTTGGTATAATCATATAGTTATGCATTTATTTCATTCATTCTTAGAGCATTTTCATTATTCCAGTAATAATAATAATAATAAACAAAAAACAAATAAATAAACCTCTACCCCTTAATAATCACTTCTCAATCTCTCTATCCTTCCTCTGCTGTACATAGTGGCTATTTGGTTTCTGTCTCTCTAATTTATTTGCATATATATTTTGTATGGATGGAGTCAAATAATATGTAGTACCTTTTATAGTATACTTTCTGTTTTTATGCTTAATGGAAGATTATTAATATATTACTATACACTACTGTCCATAATTTGCTTTAGTTTTATTTTTGCCTGGTATTTATATCTTACAACATAAACATACTTTTGTTCAGTTTCAAAGGTTTATATAAACAATATTACCCATAATCATATTTCACATGAGGTTTCACTATGATATTCAGTCCCATGTCACATTTATTAGCTTTCCTTCTAGTAATATACATGATCTTGGACTTTCCCTTTCAATCACCATCATTCCCATATATTAGCTCTATAATTTACAAACATGAACACCATTTCTATTCATTTCCAAAGATTTATAAACAGTGTTTTTATCAATTTTGCACAGATTAAACATCAGCTTTCCATTCTCTAACCTCATTTCATTTTCTGGTGACATATACTCTAGTTATTGACTCCATGAGTTTACACAATACATTTAGTTCATAATAGCAAAATCATACAGTATTTTTCCTTTTGTGTCTGGTTTGCTTTACTCAATTTTCTCCAGGTTCATCATATTGTCATATGCTTCATGACATCATTTATTCTTACAGCTGAATAATATTCTGTCATATATATGTACCACAGTTTGTTTATTCATTTATCAGTTGATGGAAAACTGGGTTGTTTCCATCTTTTGGCAATTATAAATTACACTCCCATGAATATCAGTGTGCAGAAGTCTGTTACACTGCTCTTATCTTCTGAGTATATATCTAAAAATGGTATTTCTGGGTCATGTGGAAAATCTATATTCAACTTCTGTGGGAACTGTCAAACAGTACTCCACAGTGGCTGTACTTTCTACACTCCCACCAAAAGTAAATAAACATTCCTGCTACTCAGCAACCTTTCCAATAATGTAATTGTCTGTTTTTTTCTTTTTAGTAGTGGCCATTTAATAGGTATGAAATGTATCTCATTATAGCTTTGATTTGAATATTCCCTAACCATCAGTGATGTTGAACACTTTTCCATGTGTTTTTATACCACTTCTATTTCTTCTTTGGACAAGTGTCTATCCAAGATTTTTGCCATTTTTTAATCAGGTCATTTGTCTTTCTATTGTTGAGTAGTAGAATCTATTTATCACATAAATTAATTGCTTTTCAGATATGTGATTTCCAAATAATTTCTGCTGCCTTTTCAGGCCTTTCACAAAGTCCTTAGAAGTGCAAAAGTGATTAATTTGGAGGAGGTGCTATTTATCTTTCTTCTCTTTGTTGTTCATGCTTTGTGTAATGTCCAAGAATTTACCACATACCACACCTTGAGGATGTTTCCTTACATTTTTTTCAGGTATTTTTATGGTCTTAGTTTTCATACTTAGGTCTTTGATTCATTTTGATTTGTTTCTTGTTTAAGGAGTAAGATAGGGGGTCCTTTTTCATTCTTTTGGTTATGGATTTCCAGCTCTCCCACCACCATTTGTTGAAGAGACTATTTTGTCCCAGTTATGTGGACTTGGTAGGTTTGTCAAAAAACATTTGACTGAAGAGCTGAGAGTCTATTTCTGGACTCTCAATTCTATTCCACTGATCAGTTTGTCTATCTTTATGCCAATACCATATTGTTTTGACCATGGTAACTTTGTAATATGTTTCAAGGTCAAGCAGTGAGGCCTTTCTCTCACTGCTCTTCTTCTTAAGATGTTTTTCACTGTTCAGGAGACCTTTCCTTCCAAATAAATTTAATAATTGCTTTTTATATTTCTGTAAAATAGCCTGTTGGAATGTCAATTGTTACTGCACTTTATAATCAGTTTGGGTAGGACTGACATCTTTGTGATACTTAGTTTCTCCATTTGTTTAGGTTTTCCTTGATTTCTTTTAGCAGTGTTTTATGGTTTTCTGAATACAGTTCCTTTATATCCTTGGTTAAATTGATGCCTAGATATGTTAGTTTTTTTTGTTGCTATTGTAAATCTAAGTTCTTTTCTGATTTCCACCTCAGATTGTTAAATACTAGTGTACAAAAACATTACAAATTTTTGCATGTTGATCTTACATCCTGCCATTTTGCTGAACTCTTATTGCTCAAGTAGTTTTGTTGCACACATTTCAGAATTTTCTAAATAAAGTAGTATGTCATCTGTGAATAGTGAGAGTTTCACTTCCTCTTTTCCTATTTCAATGTTTTTTCTTGTCTAATTACTCTAATTAGAACTTCTTTTAAAATGCTGAATAACAGTGGTGAATGTAGATATCCCTGCCTTGTTCCCAATCGGAGAAGGAAAGCTTTCAACTTTCCCCTTTGGGAACAATGTTGGCTATGGGTTTTTCATATATGTCCTTTGTCATATTGAGAAACTTTCCTTCTATTCCTATCTTTCAAAGGTTTTTATTAAGAAGAGATGTTAGATTCTGCTAAAGGTCTTTTCTGCATCAAAAAAGATGATCATGTGTTTTTTCCTTGAATTTGTTAATGTGGTGTGTTACATTAATTGATTTTCTTGTGCTAAACCACTATGCATGCATATGCAAATATATACCTAATATACCCAACTGACCAGCCTCTCCACCCCTTCTCAATTGGTGATCATGTTCTTTGAAAAGTTTGGGAAAATCATATGCCCTGAAGACCGCTTAAACCTAAATGGGAGGGACCTTATACAGTACTATTAACCTCCCATTCTCTTAAGTTACAAAAAATCAACTCCTGGGTCCATGATACCAAAGCAAAACCCTACTACTTATCAGATCTGGCAGATAAAGGAGGTCCTAAACCAGAGACCACACCTGAGCATAAATCAAAATGCAAAATGGAGCCAGTTGGGAACCAGCATTTCCTACTTAGAAAGAAAAAAACTCCACCAGATTCTAATTCTGTTCTTTCTTTTTCAGAACCTACCAATAACTAGACCTGAAGGAAGATACTAATCATCCCTCACACCTGTTTTGCAAATCATCCAAAACCTCTACAACAGACCCAAGCTTTGTTACTATGTAAATTTGCACAATCGATATCAAGTAATACCTATACCAGCTGTACTGTGTAATGCTTCAGTTAATCTGCACCTTGAAAGCAGTGGCCAGAAGGCCAGAAGAGCCTACTTAAATAAAATCCAACATTTTATAAATGCAGACCCCAAAACATGCAAAACCACAAATAATCAAAGAGAGCCAATTAATCCCTTTGTTTTCCTTTTTAAGAATCAGAGCATTTTCCAGGACTGCAGCTGCATCATTACACTTGCCCAAATATCTCTCCAAAGAAGTCATAACATGGGGAAATAATTTCTTCTTCTGGAATATGTCCAGCTTCACCAAGTGGTTGCACCCTTTCATCAATTATTATCAATAATTTTCATGGTTGTACACATACTAGTATCATGTATACAATGCTTTATCCAAAAGCAATTGCAAACCCTAACAGACTTACTTTTCTTAATCAAACCACCCTCTTACTATAGTTTCCTAAAAGATCAATGCCCATAGTATCAGCAGGAAGTAGTTACAGATATGAGCTTCATCCCCTTCCCCTATGATAAGTATATTGCCAAAAACTAAAAGGAAGGAATTGATGGGCATAGGATAACTGAATACCTGAAAGTAAGTTTCTCTCCCTGTTTCTAGGATAAAAAGAAAAGAGATATGTAAATTAAAATGTAATGAGATGCATGCTTCACTTAATGCCAAATTCCATTTCTTGTGGTCAAGAATATCTTGTTGAAGCAATGAAGTATGAAAACCAGCTTCAAAGGGTTGGCCAGACCTGCACAGAATAACCCCATTGCTGTCATCACTTCAACTTGCTTAATTAAATAGTAAAATTTCCACCAGAAATGGAGTTATCCACTCCTTTTTTTCATGCAATGTATGTAGTGTGTTTTCTTGAACATACTAATCATACAGTTATATAACTAGCTATTTATGTTCATCTATATGCATGAAAGCTAATGCATAATCAAAGCAAATGCTAACTAGTAATTTAGGTATTTAAGCAAGAGTAAAACCACAGCACAGGAAGTCAGTTCTGAGTCACTTTAGAAAGACCTCAGCTTCTGTCTGCAGACATAACAAATGTAAGTTCTGCCTAAATCTTGTGTTAAGTTTTCTTTTCCTCTGGTTATCCCCAAAGGCCCAACTTTGGTGCATATCACTTGCATACCAGGAATAAATCCCACTTGAACCTTGTGTATAATTCTTTTAATATGCTGCTGGATTCTAATTGCATTTTTTTGGGAATTTTTGTATCTTATTCTTTAGAGAGATTAATCTTTAATTTTCTTTTCTTGTAGGATATTTATCTGGCTTTCTTATTAGGGTGATCTTGGCTTCATAAAAGTTGTTTGGTAATTTTCTCTTCTCTTCAAATTTTTGAAAGAGTTTGGGTGCCAATTCTTCTCAACATACTTGGTAGAATTCACCTGTGACAGCTTTTGGTGGCTTCACTGTCCCCCATACCAAGGCCCTTGGAAACTGTTGTGCTTCACATTAGCGGTCACTGGCCCAATTTTGATCAGTAAAACAAGAACAATTTTAAAGACAAAATAAGTTGTACCAAGATCAAAGAAGAGCCATTACACAAATATTGGAAACAATAAAATCCTAGGCAAGAGAGACAAACTGACAATCAGAGTAAACTCATCTTCATAATTAAATACTTAGATGTTGGCAAAAAATTTTGAGCCATTCTAAGAAACAGGAAAATATGGCCCAGTTAACAGAACAAATGAAAACACCAGATGAGACACAGGATTTGAAACAACTAATAAGTGATGCTGAAACAAATTTCCTAAATCAACTTCAGGAGCTAAAATATATATATATGGAGAAAGAGATAAATGACATTAAGAAGAGCTTGGGTGTGTTCAAAAAAAGAATTTGAATGTTAAATTGAAAAATAACAGAGCTTATAGGAATGAAGGACCCAATGGATGGGATTAAGAATACACTACAGGCATACAACAAGAGATTTTAAGTGTCAGAAGAAAGAATAAGTGAATTGGAAGGCAGAACAGCTGAAATTGAAAAGACAGAAGAAAAGAGAGAGAATAAAATGGAAAAAGCTGAGCAGGGGTTCAGGGAAGTGAACGATATCACAAAGTGCTCCAACATATGTGTCATGGAATTCCAGAAAGAGAAGAGAAGAGAAAAAGGAAAGAAAGAACATTTGAGGAAATGACTGAATATTTCCCAACTTGTATTAAAGACATAAATATACATAACCAAGAAGCACAATATATTCCAAACAGAATAAATCAATACAGATGTACTTAGAGACTCACAGCATTCATAATGTCAAATATTGAAAAATAAAGAGAGAATTCTGAAAGAATGAGAAAAGTGATCCATCAAATAGGAGGGGTGTTCAATAATACATAATGTCAATTTCTCATCAGAAAGCATGGAGACAAAAAGACAGTGTTATAATATATTTAAGATACCAAAAGAGGAAAACTGCCAGCAAAGAATTCTTTATCCACAAAATTGTATTGCTATAATGAGGGTGAGTTAAAAATTTTCACAGATAAACAGAAACTAGTAAACAATTAGTAAAAAAGAGGCTCACTCCACAAGAAATAATTAAGTGAGTTCTGTAGCCTGAAAGATAAAGATGTAAGATAGAGGCTTGGAGGAGGGTCGAAATGAAGATTATCAGAAAGGGGTTCCCAAAGGGTAAAATTGCAAAAATAAGATATGACATATGAATGCCAAAGGATACAATGATCAGAGTAAGTGTGCCTTTACAGAAATAATATTGAAAGTCAATGGATTAAATTACTTAATAAAAAATATTGACTCACAGCCTGGATTAAAAAATAGAATCCATCCAAATGCTGTCTATAATAGACTCAACTTAGAACCAAGGGTTCAAATAAGATGAAAATGAAAGCTTGGAAAAAGGTATTTCATGGAATCAGAAAGCCTAAAAGAGCAGGGGTAGCTATACTAATATTCGACAAAGCAAACTTAAAATGCTGAAAGTTTATAAAATATGCAGAAGGCCATTATATATTAACAAACGGTGTTATCCACCAGGAAGAAATAATAATCATAAGTATCTATGCACCTAACATGGGTGCCACAAAATACGTAAGGCAAACTCTTGCAAAACTGAAGGGAGAAATAAATCTATCTACAATAATATTACTCTACTCACATCAACAGATAGAAAAACTAGACAGAGAATCCACAAGGAAAAAGATGATTAACAAAATTGAACTAAAAGACATTTACAGAGCATTGCTCCACAGATCAGCAGGATATAAATTCTTCCCAAGTGCTCATGGATCTCTCTGCAAGTCAGAGTAGGAGCTTTGATGATACCTTGATTTGGTCTTTTTCCTAGCCTCAACACAAAGAACGAGCAATTTCCCATTGCATGGTATTTGTTTGAGAAGCCAAGGAATCTAAAACAGAGTTTGGTACTAGGAGACTTGAGTGTTGCTCAAGCAAATACCAAAATGTGGAAATGGCTTTGGAATTGGGTAATAAGTAGATGCTGGAAAAATTATAAGGTGCTTGATAGAAAAACCCTAGACTACTTTCAAAAAAAAAAAAAAACTGTTGGCAGAAATATGGATGCTAAAGATACTTCCAAAGAGCCTTAGGAGGAAGTGATGAATGTGCTATTGGAATCTGCAAGAAAGGTATTCCTTGTTTTAAGGTGGAACAAATTTGGGTAAATCAAGTTCTGATTTCATATGGAAGGCAAAACTTGAAAACAATGAACTTAAATATTTAACTGAGGAGATTGTCAGACTAAGTATGGAAAAGGCAGCTTGGTTTATCTTTGAAGTTTATAGTAAATGTGAGAGGAAAGCAATAAGCAGAAAACGCACTCGTTTTTTTTTTTTCCAAAGAAACATAAGAGCAAAGGAACATTTTTTATAGGCAATAATCATTTTTTTTTAAAGATTTATTTATTTATTTATTTATTTATTTATTTATCCCCACCTTGCCACTTGTGATCACTGTGTCCAATCACTCTGTTTTTCTGTGTTTGTTTGTCAACCTTTGTTCATCATCTAGTTGCACTACTCTCTGTGCCACATGGGCCATCAACTCTCCATGCCACAAGGGCTGTCAGCTCTCCACACCACGCAGGCCAGTTTGCCTTCACCAGGAGGCAGGAATTTAACCTGGGGCCTCCCATATGATAGACCGGAGCCCAATCACTTGAGACACATCCACTTCCCTGAAAACTCACTCTTAACAAAGAAAGCAGAAATTGATGGTATTGAAAGTTCTGAGCCTGTCCACATTGTGTAATCCATGTTTAGGGCCAAATGTGGCATATCAGGGGCCTCCTTGAGCTTCCAGAAAGCAGGTCCTCAGAGAAGAGGTCTCTATGTGATGGTTTCATTGAATATAGAACCAGTCAGCCATTTCATTGGAAATAAGGATTGGAAATGCAGTTATGCAGGAAAGATCTGTGGAAGGTTGTATTATCTTATGTTTTGGAGCCATTGAAATACAATCAAAACTGAAAAGTTATTTTTGTTAAATTTGCATAAGCAAAGCACTGACAGCAAGGACAGAAAGGGAGAGAGAATGAACAAATTGAAGGAAGAATGACTTCATGTGCAGAAACATGTAATCAAAGGTCTGGACCAAAGATATATCCTCAGGTCAAGACAAGCCTATGTGTTTGAAAAGGGTGAGTATGCCACAGCACTTGGTGGGGGCAGGTGACCCAACCACACACTTGGAGTTCACATGACTTCTGCCCCATTGTTCAGGTAGAGTGTTGCCATCCCAATGCCCAGATATTGTGTGGCCTCTTCCCTGGGGTTTGCAGAGAGCCTGACCACCATCCTGATATTCATAAAGGATGGATTCTTCACCCTAGTTTTTGGGGAGACCATGGCCACTGCACATGCACTTAGAAGGTGTGAGACTGCTGTTCCAAAAGGCCTGGAGTAAAGAACATTTATCTACAGATGATGCTCAGACCTTGATATCTAACAGCTATTGCCTTGATTGCAGGTTCTTTGGCTGCAGTGAACACTGTTTCCTTCCAATTTCTCCCTATTAGAATGGGCATATCTTTCTTATGCTTGTCCCTCCTTTATATATTAGAAGATAACTTGTTTTCTAGATTTCACAGGTTTACGGACCATGGGGAATTGTGCCCCAGGACAGACTATACTCATAACTGGTTTTGATGAGGCTGTACTTTGCATTGTTTCTGAAATGACTTAAGAGAATTTGGTGTGTTATGATGAAATGAATGTATTTTGTATATGGAAAGAAAACATGTCTTTTGGGGATCCAATGGGTGAAGTATGGTGGTTTTCAACTATGTACCCCAGTAACACTCTTGTGAGTGTGAACCAATTTTTAAGTAGGGCATTTTGATGTAGTTACTTCAGTTAAGATATGGCTCAAAGCAATCAGAATGGGTCTTAATCCTATTACTGAAGTTCTTTATAGTCAGAATGAAATTCAAATTGATGGAAGGTCACAGGAACCAAGAAGTAGAAGGTCATTGAAACCTGGAAGAAAATGGAGAGACCAGGAGAGGTATCCAGGTATACTGTCAAGTGACAGAGAGACCCAGGACCAAAGATCACCAGCAGTAAGCCCTAGAATGCCAGTCTTTGAGAAGAAAGAATCACCTTGATGACACCTAAATTTGGACTTTTTCCTAGCCTCAATAATGAGGGCTAACAAATTCACATTGTCTAAGCCAATCCATTTCATGGTACCTGCTTGAGGAACAAAGAAAATTAACACAAGGTTAAAAATACAGAATTTATAACAAAAGCCTACACCTCAACAACAAAAAACCAAACAATCCAATCAAAAACTGGGCAAAATACTTGAATAGACACTTCTCCAAAGAGGATAGATGAATAGCCAATAAACACATGGGCAGATGTTCACCATCATTAGGCATTTGTGTAGTGCAAAAACCCCAGTGAGATAACACTTACATCCACTAGAAAAGCTACTATTGAAAAAAAAATGTTTGAAAGGATGTGGCAAAACAGGAGTACTCATTCATTGTTAGTGGTACTGTAAAATGGTATAGCTGTTTTACAAAACAGTTTCACAGTTCCTCTGAAAGTAAAGTATAGTATTAACATATTACCTGGTGTCCTGGTTTGAGTCATTTGTGGACCCCAGAAAATTAAGTCCTTAAGCTAACTCTTTCCTGTGCATGGAAGCCTATTGTATGTGGGATGTTTTATATTAGATTTAGTTAAGGGACCTTGATTGAATTGCTTTAGTGCCTTTGGACTACATCAGTAAAGCATGGCCCAGATTAGGTCTCTGGTCTTGTGCTGGGGTCTTATATAAACTGAGATTTGAAAACAGAAACGTACAAAGAAAGCCACTATTTTGACCCTGACAGGTGAGAGAAAGGATTCCCGAATTGCCTACACATGCAGAAAGATAGAGAAATCCTGAGAGGTTGTGAGAGGCTTCAGAAGATGGGATCAGTGGAGAAGCTGAAAAATGTGGCACCCAAGAGGCTTGGCCCATAGATCAGCTGAAAGCTAAAAGACACAGTAAGGATGGAGTTGAAGTCAGAGAGAGTATGGCAGGCCTGCTATTTTCCCTTTCCTCATGGCAAGACTCCAGGTTCTGCATTGATTTAGATATTTTCACAGACACAGAACTGTAAGCTTTAACCCTAATAAATCCCCATCATCAAAGCCAACCTACTTCTGGCATTTTTGCATTGGCAGCTTTGGCAAACTAAAACACCTGGCAATCCCATTCTATGTATATTCCCAAAAGAATTGAAAGCAGGGACTCAAGCAGATATTTGCACACTGATGTTCACAGAAGCATGATTTCCAATTGCTAAAAGATGGAAGCAACCCAAGTGTCCATCAACTGATGAAAGGATAAAAAAATTGTGGTATAAACATATAATGGCATATTATTCAGCCATAAAAATGAATGGAATTCTGATATATGCCACAATATGGATGAACCTTAAAGACAGCATGTTGTGAGAAATAAGCTGGACACAAAAGGGAATATAACATATTATCTCATTAAAATGAAATAATTGGAATAATCAAACTCATAAAGTCAGAATCTGGAGTATATATTAGCAAGGGCCATGTAGCGAATAGGGAATGGGGAGTTAAAGCTTAACCAGTATAGAATTTCTGTAGCAGGCCATGGAAAAGTTTTGTTGCTGAAGAACAGTGATAGTAGCTGACATCATGAATGTAATTAACACTGCTGTATTATGTATTTAAAAGTAGTTAAAGGGAAAATTTAGAGGTTGAATTCTTCACTAAAATAAAAAATTGTAAAAGCATAAAACTGTACAACACAGTGAACTCTAATGTAAGCCATTGTATTAGTCAGTCAAATGGGTGCTGATACAAAATAACAAAAATCTGTTGGTTTGATA
>JAQZBX010025576.1:0-29494 GCA_029593785.1 Cabassous unicinctus
AAAATAAAAAAATAAAACATACTACAACCTACAGTGGTCAAAACTGCATGGTAAGGGCACAAGGATAGACATACCAATCAAAGGAAATGAATTTAGAGTTCTGATATAGATCATCACATATACAGTCATCTGATATTCCACAGGGCCACCGAGCCCACCCAACTGGGAGAGAATGGCTTCTTCAACAAATGGTGCTTTGAGAACTGGACATCCATATCCAAAAGAATGAGAAAGGAACACCATCTCACACTTTATACAAAAATTAACTCAAGATGGATCAAAGGTCTAAATATAAGAGGCAAGAACATAAAGACCTTGGAAGATAATGTAGGGAAGCATCTCCAGGATCTTGTAATAGGAAATGGCTTCATGCACTTCACACCCAAAGCAGAAGCAGTGAAAGAAAAAATAGATAAATGAGACCTCCTCAAAATTAAAACCTCTTGCACCTCAAAGAAGTTTGTCAAGAAAGTGAAAAGACAGACTATCCAATGGGAGAAAATATTTGGTAACCATATATCTGATGGAAGCCTAATATCCAGCATACATAAAGAAATGGACAAGTGATTTGAACAGATGCTTCTCCATAGAAAATATACAAATGGCTAAAAAGCACACGAAAAGATGCTCAACATCACTAGCTATTAGGGAAATGCAAATCAAAACTACAATGAGATACCATCTTATACCCATTAGACTGGTGGCTATTAAAAAAGCAGAGAATTACAAGTGTTGGAGAGGATGTGGAGAAATGGGAACAGTTATCCACTGCTGGTTGAA
Source organism: Cabassous unicinctus (assembly GCA_029593785.1). Classification (NCBI taxonomy): domain Eukaryota; kingdom Metazoa; phylum Chordata; class Mammalia; order Cingulata; family Chlamyphoridae; genus Cabassous; species Cabassous unicinctus. The sequence goes on from JAQZBX010025576.1 coordinate 781, forward strand.
TTTACAATGGTCCAGCCATTGTGGAGGACAGTTTGGCGGTTCCTCAAAAAACTAACTATAGATCTGCCATTTGATCCAGCAATTCCACTGCTGGGTATATACCCAGAAGAATTGAAAGCAAGGACATTAACAGATATATGCACACCAATGTTCATAGCAGCATTATTCATTATTGCCAAAAGTTGGAATTAGCCCAAATGCCCATCAACAGATGAATGGATAAATAAAATGTGATATATACATAAAATGGAATATTACTCAGCTGTAACAAGGAATAGAGTACTAACACATGGGATAACATGGATGAACTTTGAGGACCTTAGGTTGAGTGAAACAAGCCAGGCACTGAAGGACAAATATTACATGACCTCTTTGATATGAATTAAGCCAATTGAGCAGACTCAGATAGCTAGAACCTAGAAGATAGATTACAGGAAATAGAAAGGGAAAAGAAGCTTGTGAGCCAATGCCCATAGAAATGAAATCTTTGATAAGGCGGAAGTGAGTAGTTGTGCAGTGAAGGGACAAGACAGGAGTGTAGTGATAGTATTGTGTTGTGCAGTGCAAGCTTGACAGGAAAGTAGGGTGGAGAGGATGTGTTGGACAGTCCATGGAACTGGGGGGAGGGTTGGTGGAAGGAGCAGTTGAACACTTGGGATTGGCGGTTATGTGGGTGAAACTACAATGTTGAGAAAACTCTTTTGGACATAAGACAAGGAAGGATTACCGGATTAGGATGTTGGTTGGTGGGACATTTGGGACAGTTCTATAGTCTTCTATAGAACTTGCGAGTGATCATTTTGTCATAGTGTGTTGTATCAGTGGATAGAGACCCATATAATGAGTGGGAAGGAGTTGGAATTCCACCCTGGGGAGGCCAGAAATGTTCCCACCAGAGGGGAGAGTGTCTCTTGAGAGCATGGGTCATTCCTAATAGAGGAGGACAGACTAATGTGTCAAGCCCTCAGCATTGTTGCAAGTATCTATGAATCTTGTCTTTCAATCAGTGAAGCCTGGTGGTCACCTAGGGCTCCGAGGGGAGGAGGAAGGGGGACTAGAAAAGATGGAAGAGGGGGGTTGTATGGGGCAATGGACGTGTTCTGCATGATATTGCAATGATGAATACAGGCCATGTTAAAATTCATCAAAAATTTATAAAAGTATAAGGTTGAAAATGTAAATTATAATGTAAACCATTGATGATGGCTAGTAGCTATGATTCAATATTTGTACATCAGTTGTAACAAATGTACCATCCACATGTAAAGAGATTATTAATATGGGAAGGGGGAAAAGGAGGGGAATGTTGGGTATATGGGAGTCCCCTATATTCTGTATGTAACTTTACTGTGACCTAAAACTTCTTTGAAGACAAAATGAAAAAAAGTAAGACATTGGGGAAGAAATAGAAGAAAATTCCATTGTACATACAGGACAACAGATATTACATTGATGAAAGGCAAAATGTCAAAATTAAACATTTTTTTTTCATTTTCTTAAATTTTTTCAATAATTTTTAATATCCCAATTTTTTTTACTTTATTTTAGTTTTAGTTTTTCTAAATTATTTGCATTTATTTCTTATGTTTAAAGCTATCATTATTTCATTTTCCTTTTAATTGTATTTAGTGATATTCTTGGCTTCATTTTTGAAAAGGCTTGGAATCACAAACGGGTTACAACTGTAGCAGGGGAGGATCATTGGTGTGGGGTTTCAGTGATAGGAGATACATGGGAGGAAGTTCACCTGAGCACACATATACAGTATATAAATGTCAGATGTTCATGGGACATTGCCACTGTGGGTAGAGATTCACACAACAACTGAAAGAATATTGAATTACCATCCTAGGGAGCTCTGCCACATTCTCTAACGGAACAGCAACAATCCCCCAAGTACAGGTGCAATGATTACTGAAGAAGGGTGGTCCATTGATGGGCCCTTGATATTGATGACTATGCTTATGAGCCTTTGCTTTTGAAATTGCAACTTAGCTTAGTGTTGTAGGGTGCTAAGAGTTACCTACTGGGAGCCTCCTTGTTTCTCAAATGTGGCCTCCATCTAAGCCAAACTCAGCATATAAATGCATTACCTACCCACCAGCTTGGACAAGACCCCCGGGGATGAGCTTCTCTGGCACTGAGGGATTACTACCAAGCACTGGCTAGTGATGCAACTGGGAAAATGAATTTATATGGATAAGAGACTTTAAAGTGAGATGATAGGTCAACAGAGAGGTAACACTAATGCATGTATCAGCAGGATCTCATAGACTGCTGAAGTAAATACTACCCCAAATAGTAGGTCTCCTGAGGGCCATGGAGACACCCAGGTTCTATGGTCATGGCAGATAGCTCTGGAGTTTGGTGCCTTGCTGGTGTGCCCTGCTTTGGAGTTTGTGCTCCTGAAAGTGTCAGGGTTGGACTTAACTATGGTTTCCCTACACATGGCTCATCTGTCCCTTCTATTTAAACCTATACTTGGTGCTGGAGTTTGTAGGTGTACATCCAAGAGACTGGAGTCTTTGGGCTGTCCATATGCCAGCTGGGCCCAGGACCTCAGCAGAGTTGCCACACCTACTTTCCAGTTCATTGGACTTACCCAGGACAGCTAACAAGGAGGTGAGGATGGACAACTGCCATACCAAAAAAATGAGAGAGCTGACAACTACAAACAAGAGAGTCCCATCCATCAGCTGTATGGGATCAATGCCTCCTCTCAATTAGAAGTAGAGTGGACCTCACCATCCCAGAATCCTCAGGCTTGGGGAATGAATTATGGACTAAAGTGGACACACTGCTATTCTACTATAGACATATTGTGATTCTAGCAATGGAAGAAATTACAACATTGATGTGGAGGCAGTGACCACTGGAGGCTCTGGGGACAGGGAGACAGAAAAAAAGTTGTAATTCAGGGGCTTTTTCAGAACTTGGGAATCATCCTGAATGACATTGCAATGACAGATATAGGCCATTTTATATCATCACATAGCATGCAGAATAGTGTGGGAGAGAGTGTAGACTATAATGTGAACAGTGGTCCATGCTCAGTGGCAAAGCCCCAGGATGTGTTTATCAATTGGAATGAATGTGTCACGCTAATGAAGGATGTTTATGTGGGAGAGTGTGGGAGGAGTAGGGCATATGGGAATCCCTATATTTTTTGTATAACATTTATGTAATCCAAGTATCTTTTAAAAAATAAAAAAATTATTAAAAAATGACAACATGAAAAGCAGCTGATTAAATGAATAAAGTTAAAAAAAAAAAAAAGACTGATCTCAATACTTGAGGGCAGAACATTGTTTGTAATATCTCAGGGATGTTATACTACTTATCTCACCTGAAAATATTCTCTAAAGTAATTCCAATCTCCAAAAAAATTTTTCTAAGACTTTCCCAGATAATTTTTTAAAAATCTCAGATAAATTAACTATAATTTCCAAGAGAAATTTCCCATCTCAACAAATAAAGACTTCAGTATATGTATACAAAGCAACCTATTATTAAAGATTAGTTAAAGCACATTCATTTATAGGAAAGCCAATAAGGATAATAAATCACTTATTCTGGGAATCCTTAATGTTTTGAAAGTTGTATTGTTTCACAGTCCTTAGGACATAATCTAAATCTGGTTTGATGTGACCTATTTTGGATGGTCTTTTCTTTAGTGCAATGGTTCTTAACCATATTGTTCCAAGGACCCCTTTGCCAGTCAGGTGAAAACCATGGACCACTTCCCAGAATGTAGTGGCAGAAAGTTTTATGACATTCAACATTGGCATGTCTTTAAATTAAACTTTAGGATTATTCAAAATTAATTCAAGCTCATGGACCCTATTGAAACTTTCCACAGACCCTTGGGGGTCCATGGACCCCTGGTTAAAAATCCCTGCTTTGGTATCAGTAAAAATATGTACACTCTAGAACCATGAAACATAATTTTTCCTTGAATATAAGATTTCAGCACAAATATTTCTATTTATTTAGAATAATGCTGATACCCACAGCCAGACCAAATGTTGGTAAATCACAAGGAGTCTTAGAAATAAAGACCATTAATTAGTGATTTGCTATTTATTCTCTACAATACAGCCCAGAACAACCAAAATCCACAAAAGTGTGCGATATATGGAGAAAGATAGTAGATGTGCTTTTGAGACATTTAGAGGGATGGCAGAAATAAAGAACACGATCTGTTTTCCCTAAAGTCATCTCTGTGATTTACCTAATTGGAGGGAAATTATTTTGGATAAAGAGATATATCTTGATTAGAATTATCTGGATTGCTATCCATGGTAATCAGGATGCATTGTTTGGATTATATGACTCATGAAATTATCAACTGAATAAAAAGAACTCTCACCATACAATCTTTTTTTCCTAGAGAAAGAAGCTCTAAGACTTCAAGTGAAGTGAAAGCATTTTCAGTAAAGATTTGTTTCTCTGATTTTTAAATATCTAATTTGGATCTGGTGAGTAATGGAGGAAATTTTCACTATGATTCTTTTATTTTTACATGAATTTTAATTGGAAGACAATGCTTAATCTGACTGCAGATATTTTGAGTAAGTCTTCTGAGAGTAGGTTATGTAATTGTGAACACATCTTATGATTTAAAACGCATGTAAATTTTATCTTCAAAGAAGCTTTAAGATACAGAGAAGTCACATAGAGAATAATAGGATCCCCATATAGCCAATGGCCTCTCCCCTTACCCTTCTTCCCTATTAATAACATTTTACATGCAGAAGGTACATTTGTTACAACTGATGTATAAATATTGAAACATTGCTACTAACCATGGTCAGTGGTTTACATTATGGTTTAGATTTTGTATCATACACTTTTATAGGTTTTGATGATATTTCAAGTGGTCTTTATCTGTGGTTGCTAGATCATGCTGAATAATTCAAATGCCCTAAAAATGTCCTACATTCCATATATTCTATCATTGCCTCCCCCTCTAATTGAGAACATAGCAGGACTTCCCAGGATGGGATTTGATATTTTCTTGTTTAGTGTGTGGGTCACCACCCACTGATATAATCTACTATGACAAGATGAACATTTACATATCCTGTAGAAGCCTGCCCCAGATGCACCCTGTCCCATATATACCCCCACATCCAACACCTTACACCAGTAATCCTCCCCTGCCATATTTGCCAAAAGAACATTCCCAATATTGTAGTTGTAACCACAGACCTGCAAATATCCGGAGTTCATCTGCTCCTTCCCCCAAACCTCCTCCCAGTTACATGAATGGTCCCACCCAACCCCCAACTCTACTCTCCCTCAAAGACCAGCACCATCAAATCCAATCACATCACTGCACCACTGCCATGCTCATCCACTGCACAACTACACCCTTCCACCTTATCATAGATTTTGCCCTGATGGACATCAGCTCACCACCCTCTACTACCTTTCTGTCTCCTGTAAACCTATCTTATATATTCTAGCTCTGTGAGTCTGCTCAATCTGCTTATTTCATATCAGTGAGGTCATGTAATATTTGTCCTTCAGTGCCTGGCTTACTTCACTCAACATAAGGTCTTCAAGATTCATCCATGTTATCCCAAGTGTTAATAGTACATTCCTTCTTACAGCTGAGTAATATTCCATTGTATGTATATAACACAGTTTGCTTATTCATTCATTTCTTGATGGACATTTGGATCACTTCCAACTTTTAGCAACAGTGAATAATGCCACTATGAACATTGGTGTGCATACATCTGTTTGTGTCCCTGCTTTCAATTCTTCTGGGTATATACCCAGCAGTGGGATTGCTGGATCATATGGGAGTTTTATATTTAGCTTCCTGAGGAACCACCAAACTGTTCTCCACAATGGCTACACCATTCTCTATTCCCACCAGGAGTAGATAAGTGTTTCCTTTTGTCCACATCCTCTCCAACACTTGTAGTCCTCTGGGTTTTTTTTAATAGTTTCCATTCTAATGGATGTAAGATGATATCTCATTGTAGTTTTAATTTGCATTTTCCTAATAGCTTGTGATGTTGAGCATCTTTTCATGTGATTTTTAGCCATTTGTATTTCTTTTTTGGAAAAGTGTCTTTTCAAGTCTTGCCCATTTTTAAAATGTGTTGTTTATCTTTTTATTTTCAAGGTGTATGATTTCTCTATATATTCAGGTCACTACAGACATAGGATTCTTCCAAGTGTAATTCACACACACTTTTAAAGTTAAATTACTAATAAAGAAATTTTCCATTGATTACATTGACATAGAATTATACTGATGTGTAGACGCTATCATTTGTTTAAACAACAGAGCTGTGTTTGAAGACTTCTGTATTCATTACATTTTTAGTGTGAGTTCTTTTATGTAGTCTAAAGGTAGAATATTGACTGCAGTCTTTCACACATAGAAGATATTCATATGTTTTCTCTCCAAGTGTGAGTATTCTCAAGGTTTCTAAAGTGAGAACAGTGACTGAAGGATTTCCCACATAGATGGCATTCATATAGTTTCTTTCCAGTGTGAATTCTCTCATGTTTTCTAAGGATAGAACTTAGACTGCAGGCTTTCCCACATAGATGGCATTCATAAAGTTTCTCTCCAGTGTGAATTCTTTCATGTTGTCTAAGGGCTGGATTTTTTTTTCTGAAGGCTTTCTCACATTGATGACATTCATACTGTTTCTCTCCAGTGTGAGTTCTCTTTTGTACTTTAAGGTTAGAACTATGAAAGAAAGATTTCACACATATATTACAGTTATATAACCTATTTTTAGTGTGAATTTGGTTACATTGATTGAAGATGGCTCATTACTGGGGACTGCATGAAATTGTTCTCTGATACAGGATTTCATACATACACAAGGAAACACATACTGAATTATTGTATGACTGAATGAAATCTTCTCCCAAGTCATTACATTCAAAGGGATCCTCAAGAGTGTGAGAACTCTGCTATTGGGAAGGAGAAGAGAGACGGTTAAAGGATCACTCACAACTATACATGAAGTCAGTTCTCTATGTATGAATTCTAGACTAAACATTCAGTGGGTCTCCAGTAAAAAAAAAATTCACACATTATTTACATTAACATGGTGTGTTATCCTCTTGCATGAACATACTTTCTTTTTTGTAGCATGTCAATTTCAGAGCTATTTAATTAGTTTTGAAAATTTCATTATATTACAGAGTAGGTATATGCCCATGTTTATGCAATTGTCCTTTCATAAGACCTCATGTTAGGGATTTGAGGTCAAATTAATATTACCCTCAATTTAAACTTTCCAAAACTTTTTGCTGGAAGAGTGCTCAATCACTCCTTTAATTACAGTAAGGTGAATGTTCTAAATTTTTTACTTATGCCTTTCCCAGGTCTCTATTTGGATGACCAGGGTTCATACCCATGAAAACTATCATTGATAAGGTGATGGATGTGTGCCTCCTGCAGATATGTTGCACAGACATAATTTTTTGTTTTCCAAGATAACAATCCCTGCCTGAAATGATTAGGAAATATAAACCACATTGCTAGAGCAGCATTAACAGAATGAAAATTTTGAAAAAGCCCAATGCTGATGTGGTAAGTTTCAAATATTGTCAATTAGATAGGGAAAGAATGCAAAATTAAAGTATACTTATAATTAAGGTAGATTATTGTGGAGTTAAAATGAGGATAATCTTCAAAGAAGAGGACCATGGAAAAAGCATTATGTGAAAATTTAACTGCAATAAGTATATTAATATTCCTTTGCCTAAAGCTAAAGACAATGACATATGGATACTATAATAGAGATTAATACATGTAAGGAATAATGACATCATTTGAGGAAAACTTGCCCTTTTTCTTTGCCAACATTTAAGAGAATAGCATTCACTTATGGAAAATTTCTGTTACTATTTCCAAGGATCTGCTAATTTTCCCCCAAACCATTCCTGTACAAAAGCACAGGTTTCTGGAGCTCACCTTGTCTTTGGTCTTGGAGAAATCCTAACACTTCATTCCACAGTTCCCCTCCTTGTTCTACCTGGGAAATTACATCTGATTTACAAAGTTGATACCCTGTTTATGAGAAAGAAATACAATAGATTTTTTATTATGTGCTTATAACAGTGCATTGCCTTCAAGTTCAGAACAGTGTATGAAGAAGAATAAAATAAACATTAAAGGTCAGGAGAGGGAAGCACCCATTGAGTACAGGATATTGACAATACTTCAATAGCAAAGATGCTTGACTATTTGCCATAAGACAGTAAGGATCTGTAGTCGTTGAGGATGATGCAGAAGTTCAACTATTGCAGTATCTTCACTCTTTCCAAGAAAGGAGAAATTGTTTCCATAGTGGTTGTATAATATTTTTAAACAGAATCCAAAAACATAAGGTCCACCAAAAATAAATATTAGTTATATATGGAATTATGTATGCCTGTAATTTTCCTTCTGTGTGATGAAATATAAACATTGTCCCTAAAGCACAGTAATTATTTAGATAATAGTTAATCAACTTATATATCCATTTAAATAACATGAATTGAGTTCTCAGCACATTTCTCAGTATTTTAGATTGAGTAGCAAAAAATGCATGAAATTTTAGTCAGGAAGTTAAGATTCCACTGGTTTGAATAAACATGATAAATAAAAAGTGAAGAATCAAATTTCTTCCAGATAGTATTAAGTGTTATGAAAGGGTAAGGGTAGAGATTAAAGTAGCATATGAGAAGCTTTTCCAGACACTTGTTGAATAGATAAAGGATATATGAGATAGATTAGGCAGAATGACAGTCCTATGGATAGGAATAAATATAGATAGTTAATAAATAAATAATAAATTTTGTGAGATTTACCAATGGAAACCAGTTTATTGATAGTCTCTAGCATCACCTCTCTAAATATCTATCTCTGGAATGTGTCCATCACACTCAACTCTTCCTGATTGAAGACTATAGCTACACCTTTGAAGGTCACTACTTTCTAAAACATCACAGACATTCAAATTCAGACAGGGCTATTTCCACCAAAATCAGAGTAAGGTGGTTTTGAGGACAGAACTGAGGAATGGAGGATCTGTATGGATAGAAAGCTCAAATAATGTTTGTGATTCCTGTTAGATCATTATGCATGCTAACCTGGTATCTATATATAAGATATACTTGCAGAGACTTTCACAAACTAAATACATAAAGTTTCATTATGTAATTTATGTAACATATGTAACTTTATGTAACTTTGTGTAAGGCAATATCACATGGGTTGTGGTGGGATATAATTTGGTTATTGCACGAAAAACTGGTATTTATGATTTCCAGATGGTGATTAAAAATTTGCACTTCAGAAATCTTAACAAACTCACTCTGCTCCTCTAATTTCATATTTCATATATGAAATATAAATCTACAAACTCACCACAATGGAAGCAACATCTGTGATCTGACACTTTTTAAACCTTGACTGGGGTTTGTTTATGCCAAACCCTCCCAATGACCTTCATTTACCCATCTATGAAATGGTTTAACAAATTGTTATGAGTTTGGGAGAGATAAATGAGCTAATGTTTAAAGTACTTCTTACATAACAAGCACTGATTAAGTACAAGGGATAGGTCTATTATTCATTAAAATAGCAGAAAATCTTGCAGCAACGTATAGCATTTTACAAAACTTCACTGGCCACATACGAAACTTAGGATCATTATGTTCTTACTCTTTCATCTTTATAAAAGTCAGGTGTTCAATGATAAGATATAAGGTTAGGCAGGCCAGGAGTATAAGCAGGGACCCTGTGAAATGCTATACTGAATTGCAATCCTAACATGGCTCCTCCTGGTTCTAGGAGGCCATACTCAGTTTTACCATGGACCTCCAAATCCCAGTTATCATTGTCAATCTTATGTCTTTTCTTTGATTCTCATTTAAAAGATAGAATTAGCCTCTTTATATGTAGTCATTGAGGACCATGCACAAGTTCAAATATTGCAGCATCTTCACTTCCTGACTAAAATTCCATGCATTTATTGCAGATCTCTCCAGTTCTTCAAAAATTTTCACAGGACCTACAATTTTACTGTAAACAATAAACTCTTTTTCCTATATGAACCGCCAAAGTCAGTGAAAAACAACTCCATATTCATATGCTTCTACTTATCAAATTTGCGTAATAGTTATTTACAAAGAGGAAAATTATTGATTAGGGATAAGGTAGTGGTGAGAATTTCAAATATCTTTCCAAAATGCAAAAATACATTCTATCTATATGAACTTTAAGATGTTTACTATTGAAGAAAATAAATTATTTTCATTGTATCTCTGGCATAACCCTTTCTTGTGCTCCCCTGAACAGTACACAACACTTACCTCTGTGTCTTTAACAATGGATTGATTGAATTCACCTAAAACATGTTTCCCCTTTGTACTATCAAGCTGTGCTTTTATTCACCTCTAGCACATGTTGTCACCACAACCGTAACCACATTACTATTACATACAAAGTAAATGAGGGAATTATTTCCCCACCAAGGACAGGGGCTCTATCTCTTATATGAATACAAAGCTTTAATGGAGGCTGGAACAAATTAGCAAAAAATTTGGAAAGGACATTGTTCCTTACTTAGTCCTTGACTTACCACAATTATTACAGGGTCCTGGACACACTTGCATCATTCTCAGATTTTTAAATATCTACTGAGTGCACTTAGAATATTCAGAGTAATAGGAGAAATTTGCCCATGGTCTGGCAATAGGGATATAATTTCAGTAGAAATAGCAATTTTTCACTCACCAGGAGATGCATTGTCAATAGTTAGGCCATGAGATGTATTCTTCTGATTTTTCACTCTCAAACAGGCCAAACAAAAAGCAGGGAATGCTGAGGATGTAGAAAGAAGCCATGAGATTCAGACTTGTCCACAATTTCTGAGCCACCAGTCATGAATACCCAAACATTCTTCTGGAAGTATCCTAACAACAAGCCAACAGAAACATGTAGTGTGCTTCAGAAAAACAGGGGGTAGACTCTCATCTCTCAGTGTCATAAGAAATAAGACAATGGCTACTATATAACATATTTATACAGATATATTATATATCTGAACATGAAAACTATTGAATTTTATATGATAATTAGCCCATAGCTTTCTGAATTTTAAATTCTCTCCCTGATTCCAAAACATGCCACATGTGGATTTTGGTCTCCACCAACAGATGAACTCTTTGGAATTTCTAAGACTTAAGTATTCTTGGTTCATGAACTGGCTATGTTTTTCCAATATCCTTCCCAATCCTCTGGATACTTACTTCCTGCTCTATGCTCAGTCCCTGTCTCTTTTATACACTTACCCTAAATTATTTTGGTTTCCTCACATGAGATTTCTAGAAATATTACTCCCTCAACCCTGACTTTTAAATACTTCCCCAATAGAATTTTATCCCATTCATTCAAATTAAAAATATAATTCATGATGGAGTTAATCAATTTAAGGACTTAAATCATATGAAGGGCTCAATGTTACCCATCCTCCAAACCTAGCTCATAAACACCCTTCATCAGAAATTAGCATGAGTACATAATATAAAGAGGCTCAGAAAACATAGAATGGATTGGTGCCAGAAATATCTCTTTTATCCATGTGATAGTTTAGGAAAATGGTTATGAAATCCTGTCCTATATTAATCTTCTTTAGCTGCAACATCCTTGCATATAATATATACAAAAATATGAATAATTTATAAAACATAAATTCTCCTCTTAAAACTTTGTTAACAATTAACTTTTTTTCATGTGCAAATGATGATAATATGTTATAAACAGAAGAAAACCCTGATTCCTGAATTATAGAAAAAAGAAAACATGTATTAAACATGGTGTTTAATACAGGCACTTAAATGCCTAGAGTGGAGATGACAGTCAGCTAGTAGATTTCAGGGCTGGAATGTCATAGTAAATGCAAAAGTCCTTCTAATACTGGTAGAAACCCATTCAATAATTTAAAACAGGAAATTTATATAGTATTTATGTTTTTAAATGAGTCTTTTGCTGAAGAAAGGAATGAAGTAATTAAGAAGATTGATGAATTTTAAGAATTAGATGATGGTTACGTGGCATAGGGGCTTGGAAATGAAAATGTGAGGGGGCAGATGGAAGTAAAAGAGATAAGACAGAATAAACAAAATCCAATTTTTAATATATTATCTGATATATAATTGAGTTTTAATGATGTCTTACATTTTGTCTTAAAGATGGAGCATGAAGTTTTGGGAGAAATTACATTTCCTTCCGTGAAGGCATAAAAACTCCAATAAATTCATAATTGTATGACACATTCAGTTAGCATATGAAACAAATAAGACACTATTTTAGCTGAGAATTAAATTTATATTTGGTTATGGACAATATAAGGAAGTCCTGTATGGGGAAGGAAGATACAAAACTTATCAGAGGGCTAATAACTAAGAATTAGTTTAGAAATTCGAGCTATATAATAGTAGATGAGTAGGGAGAGAAGTAAGAGCATTCCAAACAGAAGGGAAGAATTCAATGATATTTTCATTAGGCTGATGACTAATTGCAGGCAGTCATTCAAGGAGAAGAGATTTTTAACAAAAATTGCTCCAAGTTTTAAGCCAATTGTCATTTTTTAACAAATCAATTTTATTGATACATATTGATAAACATACAATCACTCAAAGTGTACAATCGATGGTATTTGCTATAACCACATAGTTGTGTGTCCATCACTTCAATCATTATTAGAGCATTTTCATTATTTCAATAATAATAATAGACAAAAAACAGACAAACAAGAAAATTCCTCACCTCTCAATCACTCTATGCTTCCCCCACTGTACATAGCTGCTGTTTCTGGCTATTCTATCTTAAGTGTATAATCAATGTCTTTTAGTATAATCACAATGTACATTCATCATCTCAATAATTTTACAATTTCATGACTCCAAAAAAGAAAGACTCCACACCACTTAGCATTCCTTTCTCAGACCTACATAACCACAAATCTCCTTTCATCTTTATAAATTGATTTATCTTTACATTATATGTAAATGGAATCATACAATATGTAGTACTCTGTGTCTGATCTCCTTCAATTAGTACAATGTTTTTTTGTCTGATATTAACATTTTGTACTATTAACTTACATTTGTTCAGTTTCAAAGAAAAATGGTCTTATATATGCAATTCTAACCATATTCATATTTCACTTATAATATATTTATATTTCACATAGTATATTTAGTTCATTATATGGCAATCATACAGTATTTGTTCTTTTGTGTCTGGCTTGCTTCATTCAACATAATGTCCTCCAGGCTTATCCATGTTGTCATATGTGTTGCTACTTCATTTCTTCTTAACGCTGCATAATATTCAATCATGTGTACACTCCACAATTTATTTATCCATTTATCAGTTGATGGACACCTGGGCTGTTTCCAACTTTTGATTATCATGAATAATGCTGCTATGAACATCAGTGTGCAGATACCTATTTGTGTCACTGCTTTCAATTATTCTGGGTATATACCTAGAACTGGTATTGCTGAGTCCCATGGCAAATTTATATTCAACCTCCTCAGGAACTGCCAAACCATCTTCCACAGTGGCTGTACCCTTCTACATTCCCACCAAGAGTGAATAAGGATTCCTGTCTCTCCACATCTTCTCCAACATTTACAGTTTTCTGACTTTTTAGTAGCAGCCAGTCTAATAGGTATGAAATGATATCTCATTGTAGTTTTCTTTTTTTTTTTTCACTTTTTACTTTTTACTTTTTTATTTTTAAAGAAACTAACATTACATAAATGTTACAGAAAAAATATAGAGGATTCCCATATGCCCCACTCCCTAGTCCTCCCACATTTTTCCACACCAACAACAACCTTCATTAGTGTGAAACATTTGCCACAATTGATGAACACATCTTGGAGCATTGCCACCAAGTGTGGATTATAGTTTACACTGTAGTTTACACATTCTCCTGCACATTTTTGCAAGTTATTACAAGATATACAATGGCCTGTATCTGTCACTACAATATCATTCAGGACAATTCCCAAGTCCCAAAAATGCTCCCAAATTACACACATTTTTCCCTCTCCCTTCCCTCAGAACCTCCAGTGGCCACTGCCTCCACATCCATGATAAAAGTTCTTCCATTATTAAGATCACAACAAGTCTACAGTACAACAACTGTAAGTCTGCTCTAGTCCATCGTCCATTCCCCAATCCTGAGGATTCTGTGATGGTGATGCCCACTCCACCTCTAATTGGATGGGATTAGATCCCATGGGGCAGATGGACAGTACTTTCTTGCTTGCAGTTGCAGATTCTCTCTGTTCCTTGAGATGATTGTGGTCAATCATCATCTCCTTGTTAGTTGTCCTGGTTGAGTCCAATGAACTGGAGAGTAAGTGTTGCAAGTCTGTTCCAATTCAGGGCCCAAGTGGCACATGGACAGCCTAAAGCCTTAAGTCTCTTAGACATACAGCAATCAACTCTGGTAGTAACTATTGGCTCAAAAAGAGGGACAGCAGAGCCATGTGTAGGGAAGAAACAACTGAGTCCAACTCTATCACACTGGGGAGCATAAATTCCAAAGTAGGGCCAACTGACAGGGTGCCAAACTCCTGTGCAGTCTGCCCTGCTTATAGTGTCTGGATGTCTCCAGAGTCCTCAGGAGCCCCACTATTTGAAGTTATATTTACTTTGACAGTCAATGAGTTCCTGCCGAGACGTGCATAAGCATGACCTCTGAAATGACTTCCCAACTCACTTTGAAGTTTCTTAGCCATATAAACTCATTTGTCTTCACACTTTCATCCTTTTGGTCATGGTCTTTTTCCAGTTACATTGCTAGTTGGTGTGTGGTAGTAATCCCCCGGTGCCAGAGAGGCTCATCCCCCAGAGTCCATACTGGGGGGAAGGTAATGCATTTATGTGCTGAGTTTGGCTTAGACAGAGGCCACATTTGAGGAACAAGAAGGCTCTCAAGAGGTAATGCTTAGCACCCTATAATATTATGCTAAGTTTCAATTTGAAAAGTAAAGGTTCATAAGTACAGTCATCACAATCAAGGGCCTGTTAATGGTCCATCCTCCTTCACTAGTCACTGCCCCTGTACTCAAGGGATTCTTGCTGTCACATTACAGAATGTGGCAGAAATCTCCAGGATGGAAATTCGATATTCCTTTGTTTATCGTGTGAATTTCCACACACTATGACTATGCCAAATGAACAGTTGAACGCATTCATATGTTTTATAGGTATGCCCCAGGTGAACCTCCTCCCATGCATCCCACAGCTCAGACACTCTGCACCAATGATCCTCCCCTGACACAGCTGTAACCATTCTGTGATGCAAAAGTGCGTCAAAATTGAAGCCAACAAAACAAATAAAATTAATAGGAAAAAGATATAATAATGATAGTTTTTAAAATAAATAAAATACAAAAATTTTTAAGGTTTGAAATAATAAAAAATATAATATTAAAATTTTTTTGACATTGTCTTTCAACACTGTAAGATCTGTTGTCTTGTATGTACAGTGATATTTGCTTACCTTTATTCACTCAGTGTTTTTTTTTTTTTCATTTTGTCTTCAAAGTAGCTTTAGGTTACAGAAAAGTCACGTACAGAATATAGGTGTTTCCCATATACCCAACAACATCTCCCTTTTCCCCTTTCCCTATTAATAATTTTACTTGTGGATGGTACATTTGCTACAATTGATGTACAAATATTGAAACATTGATACTATCCATCATCAATGATTTACATTGTGGTTTACATTTTGGACTATACACTTTTATAGATTTTGCTGAAGTCTGACATGGTCTGTATTCATCCTTGCAAGATCATGTAGAACAATTCCATCACCCCAAAAATGTCCCATGTTCCATCTATTCTATTCCTCCCTCCTTCTCCCCTCAGGACCCATCAGGATTAACTCATTGAAAGACAAGATTCATAGTTACTTGCAACAACATTGAGGGCTTGACATACTGGCCTGTCCTCCCTCCCCTATTAGGCACTGCCTATGCTCTCAAGAGGCTCCTGCCCTTCTACTTGAGATCATAGCAGAACTTCCCAGGATGGCAGTCCAACATCTTCCCACTCATTATGTGAGTCTCCACCCCCTGACACAACACACTATGATGAGATGAATGCTATGCACTCCCTATAAGCTTGCCTCAGGTGTGCCCTGTCCCACATGCCCCCCACATCCAACACCTTAAACCATTAGACCTCCCCTGCCATATTTGCCAAAAGAACATTCCCAACATTGTACTTTCAACCACATGCCTGCAAATCCCCAGAGTTCACATACTCCTTCTCCCAAGCCTCCCCCCCAGTTCCATGGACAGTCTGACCCACCTTCCCCACCCAAGCCCCCTCACAGACCAGCACCACCCAGCCCAAATAGCATCACTGCACAAGTGTTATTCCCAACCAGAGCACAACTACACCCTTCCAACTTATCATACATTTTGCCCATATGGGCATTGACTCACAATCTTCTTCTTCCTTTCTGTTTCCTGTAAACCTATCTTCCAGACTCTATCTTCCAGACTCTATAATCCTGCTCAATTTTTTAATTCCTGTCAGTGAGGTCATATAGTATTTGTCCTTCAGTGCCTGGCTTGCTTCACTCAACATAAGGTCTTCAAAGTTCATCCATGTTATCCCATGTATTAAAAATGCATTCATTCTTTCAGCTGAGTACTATTCCATTGTATGTATATACCACAATTTGTTTATCTGTTCATCTGGTGATGGACATTTGGGTTGTTTCCAACTTTTGGCAATAGTGAAAAATGCATATATCTGTTCATGTCCCTGCTTTCAGTTCTTCTAGGTTTATACCCAGTAGTGGGACTGCTGAATCATATGGCAGTTCTGTAGTTAGCTTCTGAGGAACTGTCAAACTGTCCTCCACCATGGCTATACCATTCTACATCCCCACCAGCAGTGGATAAGTGTTTCCATTCCTCCACATCCTCTCCCACACTTGTAGTTCTGTTTTTTAATAGCCAACAGGCTAATGGATGTAAGATGATATCTCATTGTAATTTTGATTTGCATTTCTTTAATAGCTAGTGATGCTGAGCATCTTTTCATGTGCTTTTTAGCCATTTGTATTTCTTCTTTGGAGAAGTGTCTGTTCAAATCACTTGCACATTTTTAAAATTGGTTATTTGTCCTTATATTTTTGAGGTGTAGGAATTCTTTATATATCCTGAATATTAGGCCCCTGTCAAATAGATGGCTACCAAATATTTTCTCCCATTGAGTAAGCTGCCTTTCAGTTTATTGACAAAATCCTTTGAGGTACAAAAGTTTTTAATTTTGAGGAGGTCCCAATTATCTATTTTTTCTTTTATTGCCTGTGCTTTGGGTGTAAAGTTCATGAAACTATTTCCTAATACAAGATCCTATAGATGCTTCCCGATATTATCTTCTAGGAGCTTTATGGTCTTGGCTCTTATATTCATATATTTGATCCATTTAATTTTTGTGTAAGGTGTGATGTAGTATTCCTTTCTCATTCTTTTGGATATGGATATCCACTTCTCCAAGCACGATTTGTTGAAGAGGCCATTCTCTCCCAGCTGAGTGGGCTTGGTGACCTTGTCAAATACCAGGTGACTGTATATGTAGAGATCTACATCAGAACTCTCAATTCAATTCCATTGGTCAGGATGTCTATCATTCTGCCAATACCATGCAGTTTTGACCAGTGTAGACATGTAGTATGTTTTAAAGTCAAGTAGTGTGATTCCTCCAATTTCATGTTGCTTTTTTCAATATATCTTTGACTATTTGGAGCCCCTTGCACTTGCAAATAAATTTCATAGTTAGCTTTTCCAATTCAGTAAAAAAATACTGCAATAAATTTTATTGCTATTGTGTTAAATCTGTAAATCAGTTTGGGTAGGATAGATATCTTAATGATGTTTAGTCTTCCTATACATAAACAGGAAATATTCTTCCATTTATTTAGGTCTTCCTTGATTTCCTTTAACAGTATTATGTAATGTTCTGCACATAAGTCATTTATATCTTTACATTTATTTCTAGATATTTGTTTCTTTTAGTTGCTATTGCAAATGGGATTTTTTTTTATTTCCTCCTCAGATTGCTCATTACTGGTGTACAGAAATGCTGCTGATTTTTGCACATTGATCTTATAACCTGCCACCCTACTAAACCTATTTATAAGCTCTAGAAGCTTTTTTGTAGATTTCTCAGGGCTTTCTATGTAGAGGATCATGTCGTCTGCAAAGAGTGGAATTTTTACTTCTTCCTTTCCTATTTGGATGCCTTTTATAACTTTTTCTTGCCTCAGTGCTAGACCAAGTACTTCTAATACAATGTTAAATTGTAGCAGTGAAAGTTGGTATCTCTGTCTTGTTCCTGATCTTAGGGGGAAAGCTTTTACGATTTCACCAATGAATTTGCTAGCGGTGGGTTTTTCATATATACCCTTATCATGTTGAGGAATTTCCCTTCTATTCCTATCTTTTGCAGTGTTTTTTATCAAGAAAGGGTGCTGTATTTTATTGAATGCTTTTTCTGCAAATATAGAGATGATCATGTGATTTTTTTCTTTTGATCTGTTTATGTGGTGTTTTGCATTGATCAATTTTCCTGTGTTGAACCATCCTTACATGCCAGGGATGAAACTCACTTAGTCATGGTGTATAATTCATTTAATATGTTGTTGAATATGATTAGCAAGTATTTTGTTGAGGATTTTAGCATCTAGGTTCATTAGATAGATTGGTCTATAGTTTTCCTTTCTTCTGGCATCTTTGTTTGGCTTTAGTATTAGGGTGATGTTGGCATCATAGAATGAGTTAGGCAATGTTCCCTCCAATTCTATTTTTTGGAAGAGTTTAAGCAGGATTGGTGTTAGTTCTTCCAGAATGTTTGGTAGAATTGACCTGTGAAGCTGTCTGATCCTGAGATCTTCTCAGTTGGGAGGTTTTTGATGACTAACTTTATCTCATTACTTGTGATTGGAATGTTGAATTGAAAGAAGAAAATTTATTCTTTCATCAATGTAGGCTGCCTGTGCATTTCTAGGAATTTGTCCATTTCCTCTAAATTATCCATCTTTTTGGCACACAATTTTTCAAAAGTATCCTCTTATGATACTCTATTTCTGTGGGGTCAGTGATGATATCCCCTTCCTCATTTCTTATTTTATGTGTTTGCATCTTCTCTCTTTCTCTGTCAGTCTAGCTAAGGATTTGTCAAATTTATTAATCTTCCTGTTTCTTAGTACAGCTTGTAATTTTTTGTTGGTGTCTAGGCATCTGTTTATCTTGATGGGTTTATTCAGTTGATTATCTTCTTTCTACTCTAGCAATTAATTTTGCTGTTGTTTTTGTTTGTGTGGTAAGGTTTCACTTTGACACCCCATTCCTCTTATTGTATTTCCTTGCTGTTTTAGTTCTGAGTCCATGCAGTGTCCAAATCCAGGCATCATCAGATATGCTGTCTCACACAAGCTACAGCTGTGTGCAATCAGGTAAATGACTCCACTCTCCCCTCTCATCCAGACCTCTCTCTCAACCTCACAGGGGTCTCTTTCTGGGTTGCTGTGCTCCACTGATTACAGCCTCAGCCTCTGGGTCCTCTCTCTCTGCCTTTTGGGGTTTCTCCTTCCCTGCTTTTTTCTGCATCTCACTGTATATTTCTCCATTTACAAAGGACTCCAACAAGAGGGCTAAAACATACCCTGGGTCATGGCTCACTGAAGTAATCAAATCTAAGACCCTCTCAACTGAATCCAGTCCAGTCAAATGGTCCCACACTGACAGGAATGGATTAGCTCTAAGAACATGATCTTTTCTGGGATCCACAGAAGTCCCCAAACTGTCACAATATTAAATGCCATTTCCGGGAAGTGGGTGTGGCTCAATCGATAGAGCTCCCATTTGCCATGTGGGAGGCCCCGGGTTCGCTTCCCAGGGCCTCCTTGTGAGGGCAGGCCAGCCCGCGCAGCACGGTGGGCTGATGCAGCAGGACTTCGCAGCAAGGGGGAGATAAGCAGACACAGAGGAAACGCACAGCAGGTGGACACAGCAAGCACGGGCAGCAGGGAGGGGATAAATAAATAAATAAATAAATAAATCTTTAAAAAAAAAATGCCATTTCCCCGAGGAATAAGTCACTTCCCACAGCTGCCAGGTCCTGCATTCCTCTATAACTTCCCTATTACATTATCCATCATTCTCTCTTGTAATTATTTTTCATTTTGTTTTATTCTGTTGGGCTGCCAAAATGTAATATGCTAGAGCAGCTGGGTCCCACCTACAGTAGGTTTATGGCCACAGGAATGTATTATCTCTAAGGACATGATTTCAGGGGTCCACCCAACTTCAAATCATCACACATTGTTTTCAGCACTAGACTGTAGTCTTCTTGAAAGTAAGGACAACATGTATGGTATTCTTCACTGGTCATCAGAATTATATTCTAGGAAGGAACAGTGGGCTTTAGTGGCTGATTTGACATGAAAAAGAACCAGAGTCCAAGATGCCTCATACATTTCTGGCTGAAGAAATAAAATGGATAGTGGAAATTCCAATATTTAAAAGTCCATTATTTTTTCTTGTTTTCTTGTCAATTTTAGAGGGGCATTTGTAGGAATTTCCATATGCTACCACGGGGCGGGGGACACGGGCTGGGTTCAAGGCGCTGGCTGAGCGTGCTCCCTCCACTGCCCGCCCCCACCGGGGGCCAAATAACCCGTCCCTCACTGCACTCCTGTATCTCCACACAGCATCTGGACCCAAACACGTGCACCAGGTCAGGGTAGCCCGGGTCCCAAAACACCCCTGAGCTCTTAATGGCACCGCCATGCCCTCTGACTGGGAGAGACTTGAGAGACCCGGTGTGCCAGCAAGTGCCCCAGGTCAAAGAAGTCTGAGCAGGTTCCAGGAAACCGCACCCCCTGTAGTTTTGATTTGCATTTCCCTAATCCCTAGTGATGTTGAACAATTTTTCATGTGTTTCTTCACCATTTGTATTTCTTCTTTGGACAGTTGTCTTTTCAAGTCTTTTGCCCATTTATAATCAGATACTTTGTCTTTTTATTGGTGAATTGCATGATCTTATATATCATGGATATTAAACCTTTATCAGATATGTGATTGCTAAATATTTTCTCCCATTGAGTCAGCTGCCTTTTCACCCTTTTGACAAAGTCCTTTGAGGTGCAAAAGTATTGAAGTTTGAGGAGGTCTCGTTTATCTATTTTTTCTTTTGTTGCTCGTGCTTTGGGTGTAAGGTTTAAGAAACTACCACCTACCACAAGATCTGAAGGTGTTTTCCTATATTTTCTTATGGTGGTTGTTTTTATATTTAAATCCTAGTTACATTTTGAGTTAATTTTTGTATAAGGTGTGAGATAGTGGTCTTCTTTCTTTCTTTTCAATATACCTATCCTGTTTTCCCAGCACCATTTGATGAATAGACTCTTCTGGCCCAGCTGAGTGGGCTTAACAGCCTTGTCAAATGTCACTTGACTGTAGATATGAGGGTCAATTTTGGAGTTCTTGATTTGGTTCTGTTGGTCAATCTGCCCATCCTTATGCCAGTACTATGCTGTTTTTACCACTGTAGCTAAGTAATATGTTTTCAAGTTGGAAGTGAAGAGTTCTCCAACTTTGTTCTTCTTAAGACATTTTTTGCTATTTGGGGCCCCCTATGCTTTGATTATTGGCAATTTGGTTTCTGCAAAAAAGGCTGCTGGTATTTTTCATTGGGATTACATTGAATTTGTAAATCAGTCTGGATAGAATTGACATCTTAACAATACTTAATCTTCCAATCCATGAACATGGAATGTCCTTCCATTTATTTAAGTCTTCTTCTGTTTCTTTTAGCAATCTTTCATAGTTTTCGGAATACCGGTTTTTTATCTCCTTGCTTAAGTTCCTTGCTAAATATTTGATTGTTTTAGTCGCTATTATAATTGGAATTTTTTCTTATTTCCTCCTCAGATTACACTTCAGTAATGTATAGAAATGCTATTGGTTTTTGCATTTTAACCTTGGATCCTGCTGAACTCGTCTTTTAATTCTAGTAACTTTGTTGTGGATTTGCGAGATTTTCTATATATAGGATCATGTCATTAGTGAATAGTGAAAGTTTTACTTTTTCCTTTCCTATTTGGATACATTTTATTTCTTTGTCTAGCCTTATTGCCCTAGCTAGAACTTCTAGCACAATATTGAATAATAATGGTGACAGTGGGCATCTTTTTATTGTTCCTGATCTCAGTGGGAAAGCTTTCAGTCTTTCATCATTGAGTACAATGCTAGCTGTAGGTTTTTCATATATGCACTTTACCATATTGAGACAGCTTCCTTCTATTCCTATCTTTTGGAGTGTTTTTATCTAGAAAGGGTGCTGTATTTTGTGAAATGCCTTTTCTACATCAGTTGAGAGGATCATGTCATTTTTTTCTTCTTCAATTTATCATTGTGGTTTATTACACTAATTTATTTTATTGTGTTGAACCACCCTTGCATACCTGTGATAAAACCCACTTGATCATGGTGTATAATTCTTTTAATGTGCTTTTGGATAGGTTTCCAGGTATTTTGTTGAGGATTTTTGCATCTATATTCATAAGAGATATTGGTCTGTAATTTTCTTTTTTCATAGTATCTTTGTCTGGTTTTGGTATTAAGGTGATGTTGGCTTCATAAATGAGTTTGGTCTCATTCCTTCCTGTTCAGTTTTTTGGAAGAGCTTGAGCAAGATCAGTATTCATCTTTGAATGATTGGTAGAATTCACCTGTGAAGCCATCTTGTCCTGAGATTTTCATCTTTGGGAGATTTTTGATGACTGTTTCAATCTCTTCACTTGTGATTGGTTTGTTGAGCTCTTCAATTTCTTCTACAAAACAGTGTAGGTGGTTTATGTGTTTCCAGGAATTTGCCCATCTCATCTACATTTTCTAGTTTTTGGCATGCAGTTGTTCATAGTTTCCTCTTATGATATCTCTTATTTCTATGTGGTCAGTGGTAATGTCACCCTCTCATTCCTGATTTTATTTATTTATATCTTCTCTCTTTTTTTCTTTGTCAGTCTAGCTAAGGGTTTGTCAATTTTTTTGATCTTCCCAAAGAACCTACTTTTGATTTTGTTGATTCTCTCTATTATTTTTGTTTTGTTTTCAATTTCATTTATTTCTGCTTTGATCTTTACTATTTCTTTCTTCTGGCTTCGTTTGGGGTTAGTTTGCTGTACTTTTCTAGTTCTTCCAGGTGTGCAGCTAGATCATCAATTTTAGCTCTTTCTTCTTTTTTAATGTAACATTGAGGTCTATAAATTTCCCTTTCAGCACTGCCTTTGCGATGTCCCACAGGTTTTGATATTATTGTGTTCTCATTTTTATTTAGCTCAAGATATTTGCTGAATTCTCTTGCAATTTCTTCTTTGACCCACTGATTATTTAAGAGTGTGTTTTTTAATCTCCATATATTTATGACTTTTCCCTTTTTCCATCCATTATTGATTTTCAGCTTCATTCCGTTATGATCAGAGAAAGTGTTTTGTATAATTTCATTCTTTTTCAATTTATTGAGACTTGCCTTGTGACCTAACATATGGTCTATCTTGGAGAAGGATCCAGGAGCACTTGAAAAGAATGTATATACTGCTGTTTTGGGGTGTAATGTTCTCTAGGTATCTGTTAGATTTAGTTCATTTATCATATTTTTCAAGTTCTCTGTTTCTTTATTTATCCTATGTCCAGGTGTTCTATCCAACACGGAGAGTGGTGTATTGAGATCTCCTATTATTATTGTTGAGACATCTATTTTTCCCTTCAGCTTTGCCAGTGTGTGCCTCATGTATCTTGGGGCACTGAGATTAGGTGCATAAATATTTAAAATTGTTATTTCTTCTTGTTGAATGCCCCTTTTATTAATATATAATGATCTTTTTCATCCCTTATAACAGTTATACATTTAAAATCTATTTTGTCTGATATTAGTATCACTAATCTAACTCTTTTTTGGTTAGTATGTGCATGGAATATCTTTTTCCAACCCTTCTCTTTTAACATGTTTGTGCCTTTACATCTGAGGTGAATCTCTTGTAGACAACATATGAATGGCTCATGTTTTTAAATCCATTCCATCAGTCTGCGTTGTTTGATTGGGGGGTTCAAGCCATTGACATTCAATGTTATAACTGTAAAGACATTACTTACTTGATCCATTTTGACCTTTGGCTTTCAGTTGTCATAACATACTATAGTTTATCTTTTTACCCTTTCTAATATTCTTCATTTCTACACTCTTCTCCAAGTCTCTCAACATTGTTTTTTCCTTTCAGTCTGCAGAACTCCCTTTAGTATATCTTGCAATTCTGGTCTTTTGGTAACATATTCTACCAGTATTTGTTTGTTTGTGAAGGCTTTGAACTCCCCTTCATTTTTGAAGGACAGGTTTGCTGGATACAGAAATTCTGGGTGTCAATTTTTCTCTTCCAATATCTTAAATGCATCATACCACTTTCTTCTATCCTCCATGGTTTCTGATGGGAGGTCAGCACTTAATCTTATCAAGTTTAGCTTCTATGTAATGCTTTTCTTTTCTATTGGTGCTTTCAAAATCTTCTTTTTATTTCTGATATTTGTCATTCAGAATAGTAGTGTCTCAGGATAGGTGTGTTCATGTTTATTCTGTTTGGTGTGTGTTGTCCTTCTTGGACATTGATATTTATGTCTTTGATAAGGGTAGGGAACTTTTCAGTCATTATTTCCTCAAATATTCTTTCTGCCCTTTTTCCATTCTCTTCTCCTTTTAGGTTGCTAATTATGAGTATATTTTTGCATTTTGCATTGTCATTCAATTCTCTAAGAACTTGTTCCAGCTTTTCCATTCTCTTCTCTTTCTGTTTTCCTGTCTTTTCCAGTTTAGGTGTTCTGCCTTCAAAATCACTAATTCTGTCTTCCAGCAGTTCAAATATGCTCTTATGTGCCTCTAATGTATTTTTTATTTCATCCATCATGTCTTTCATTCTCATAAGTTCTGTTACTTTTTTTCCAGACTTTCAAATTGTTCTCTATACTCACCCAGTGTCTTCTTAATATCCTTTGTTTATTTAGTCATATTTTCTTTCAAATCATTAAAAGGGTTTAGGAGAGTTGTTTGATTATTATTGATTGTCTTAAATCCTGAGTCTCTTCAGGATATTTGTTTCTTTCCCTTGGCTGGGCCATCTCTTCCTGTTTCCTAGTATGGCTTGTAATTATTTCTGATGTCTAGGCATCTGATATGTTGGTGAATTTACTCTGATGGCCAATTTCTCTCTCTTGCCTATTGTTATTATTTATTCACAGCTCTTTGATATTTGGTTCAACTTATCCTAAGTCTTTAAAATTGCCCAGTTTAAGTTACTAAAATCATGCCCAGGACTCACTAATTGGTCACAGACTTTCTCCCAGGTGTGGGGTAAAGAGAGCTCTGAAGCAGTTTCTCTCCATGTAATTTCCAGAGCAGCCAACAAATGGTGCTTGTTGGTGCATGTTTCCACAGAGGTGTATTCCTTTGCTTTCATCTGGCCAGAGCCAAGATTCAAAGTGGGTTCAGCTGGCCAAATTCACTGAAGAAAAACCCCTGGACTCCCCTTCCCTTTTCTCGTGTAAGAGCTGGCAGTGAGGAAGACATCTGCTCGCCTTTCAGTCAGCTGAAATGAGCCAGGGGTTTTAACCCTGCTGAATAGCTTGGGATTGGGGGAGGGGAGCCTTTCCCAGAAGCCAGGAGGTTTAGTAACTCAGTTTGTTTTTTTGGCTTCTTCATCTCTCTGTCCCTTCCCTCCTGGGAGTTGTGAAGCACTGTCCTGGTCTGCTGACCCCCAAAGCAGGTCCTTTGGGCAGGCTTTGGCTCTATCTCCATTGTTTTTGTGAGAGTTGACCTTTATTTGCCTAATCCAATGCCATGTTCCCACAATTCCCTGGTTATCATTTAAATCCACGCTTTATGATTTGGATTATTACCAAAGAATAATTTTTGCAAAAGTCCATCTGAGTAGCTGATGAGAAACCTCTCAACTATCTGGGTGGAGAATTTTCTGTTCCAATCTATGCCTAATATGTGATATTTGGACTGTAGATATGTGTATATGAATAGAGATGATATATCAAAGAATTGGGAGAGGTTTTCTAGGTAGAGTGTATAGAGGGTAAATAATAAGAATGTCTGGGAGAAAGTCCTAAGGATCTCCAAAGTTTAATGCTTGAGAAAGATTCTTCAAATGACAAGAAAGATTGGTCAGAGAAATCAAAGGAAAAACATTAGAGGGTTGTGTCCTCAGAGACCAGGGAAGGATGGTTTTTGGGGAATTTGCTGAATATGTTTTTGGAGTCATGTAGGATGAAGAAACATTCAGTCGGTGTAGAGATATTTAGAAAACTTGAATATCAATTGTAGTTACCTTAAGTGGGGAAGATGTTAATCTGACTGGAAGATGTTGAAAAACCACAAGATATTAGCATAGAGGCTCTTCTTTGATTAAGATTGGCCAAAATGTACGAGAGGTGAAGAAAATGGGGGAAATATAAATAGATGCTAATAAAATTTAAAGGTATTTAAAGATATAAAAATTGCTGTCATAAGAAAAGTGTTTGAAAATTCACAGAACTTATAAAATGGGAATTGAATGCGTCTGTATCAAATCTGATTTTATGGCGTACTCACCAGAACTGAAACTGTAGAAGACAATGATGTCAACTAGATTCTGAGGCAGATTCCATAGGAAAACAGTACTCACTCTTCTCCCAAAGCTGAACTGTCCAGCATCTTCTTCTCTAGTCAAATGCCTTCTCTAAATTTCTTATGGTTATATATGGAAGACAGTTAGTACACCTAATCAGTACTACAGTCCAGAATAAACATCCTGATTACATGTATACTTAACTTAATCAGTACTTGTTAGCACTGACCAGATTTATAAGACTTGATATTTTTTGGTTACTAAAAGACTACTATCCAAACACATTTCATGACAACATACATCTCATTATTTTTCTCTGTCTTCCCACTGCCTTCTATAAATTTCTTTTTATAATTTTTTTTTAATTTTTAAAGAAGATTTAGATTACATAAATGTTTGTGACAGTGGTGCAGTGATGTGATTGTGTTTGGCAGTGCTGGTCTGTGAAGGAGAGTGGGGTGGGGGATTTGGTTGGTCTATCCATGGAACTGGAAGGAGGATTGGGAAAGCAGCAGGGGAACTCTGGGGATTTACAGGTCTGTGGTTAAAACTACAATGTTAGCAATGTTCTTTTTGCAAATATGTCAGGTGAGGGTTACTGGTGTAGGGTGTTGGATGTGGGGGAGAGGGCACACCTGGGACAGGCTTCTATAGAATATGTAAGTGTTCATCTTGTCATAATGTGTTATATCAGTGTGTGGAGACCCACATACTAAAAAAGAAAATATCAAACTCTCATCATGGGGAGTCCTATGTTCTCAATTAGAAGGATGAGAATCCCTCATGAAAATAGTCAGTGCCTAATAAAAGAAAATAGACCAATATGTCAAGCCCTCAATATTATTTCAAGTAAATATGAATCTTATTCTTCAAAAATTGAAACTTAGTGGTTACCATAGGTTCCAAGGGGAAGGGGAGGAAAGAATAGAATGGATGGAACATAGGGCATTTTCAGGGCATTAGAATTGTTCACCATGATTTAGCAATAACTGATACAGACCACTTCAAATTGCATCAAAATCTGTAAAAGTGTGTGATCCAAAATGTAAATTATATTGTAAAACATTGACAATGGTTAGTAACAATGCTTCAATATTTGTGCATCAATTGTAAAAAATGTACCATCTGCATGTAAAATGTTGGAAAAGGGGGAAGGCAATGGGTATATGGGAATCCTGTATATTCTCTATGTGACTTTTCTGTATCCTAAAACTTCTTTGAAGATAAAATGAAAAAAAAAAAAAAACAACTCTGTGGGAATATATGGAAGAAAATGTCACTGTACATACAAGAAAACAGGTCTTACAGGGATGAAAGACACAATGTCTAAAGTTTTTTTTTATTTCAAATGTTTTTAATTTTTGTAATTTATTAGTTATTTTTTAAATTATTATTTCATTTTCTTATTAATTTTATTTGGTTATTTTATTGGCTTCACTTTTGGAGAGGTTTTAGATCACAGAAGTGTCCCATATGTGGTGGGGGAGGATTACTGGTGAGGGGTGTCATTGATGGGAGGATGCATGGGAAGGGGTTGATCTGGGGCATGCCTCTAAGGCATATGAATATATTCAAGTGTTCATAGGGCATTGTCTTGGTGGGTGGAGACCCACACAATAACTCAAAGAATATTGAACTCCCATCCTGGGGAGTTCTGCTACATTCTCTAATTAGGCAGCAAGAGTCATCCCGGTACAAGAGAAGTGCCTAGTGAAGGAAGACAGACCATTACACAAAACCTTTGATATCAACAAGTTTGTTTTTTTTTTTTTGTAAAATGATATATAATACATATGCATATATGTGCATTTGTTTACATAAATGTTATTTGTTATATATATATGTATACATTTTATAAAGGTGCCTAGATTACCCAAATATTACTAAGAAACTACAGGGATTCCCATGCTCCCCACCGCCCACACCCCCAACAACACCCCACACAACCATTCCCCATACGCGTGGTACTACACCCG
>JAQZBX010025577.1:0-29461 GCA_029593785.1 Cabassous unicinctus
GGGGGGGGGATAAATAAATTTTTAAAAATAAATATTTTTTTTTAAAAAGGAAAACAGAGAGAGACACAAGTGTTGGCTTTTCTCCTGACTGCAAAAAAAACAAGGGGTAAAGGAATTGGAATAAGAGCTTTTAAATTACCCACGGAAATTTCAGTTACTCACACTAAATCTTCATTTTTGAAGAAGGAACTCTTAGAGCCACTAACAGACAGTGTCCAAAAAGAAGACAGTGTAGCCAGGACCTGTTTACCTGGAAGGCTCTTAATCTACTGATGAGGCACACAAAGTTGGACTCTCCTTCATTCAAGGAATTGAGAATAAAAAGTATTTGAGATGTCGAGTGATAATAAAGACATACCAAAAAATGGTCAAACATCTAAGCTTAATTTACAGCTCTTCAAGGTCTCACTTGCTCCAGAAGAGTATGAGCTCGTAAGTTATGACCTGTGGAAATATTTGAGGGAAGCGGCTAAATTTTTTTTCTACAAATTCACTGAATTTTTCATTATTTTTTAGTTATTCTTTATCTCATACATAAAGAACTACATGATTAATCAACCCATAGCTTTGGTAAGGCTTAAAAAGAGGAATATCCACATGCCAAACCAAGAGGAATGAGCTACATGGCTATGTGATATATCAACTAAACCCAGAGTGTTGAGAGAGCAAAGGGTCTAACTATTAATTACACTGGGAAAACAGGCAGTACACTGGGCTATCCTGAGCAAACTGGAACTTGTGAAATACAGGGGTTCCGGCATGAAGGCCCACATCTGAAGAAAGAAGATAGTTCAGCATCTGTGTCTCCCCTGCTTTGTTTCCCTTTTGAAGTACCTTTGTACTGATGAATTTTCCATTCAGCGACATCTGCATTTCCTTTGGTGTAACAGCATGCTATGCTTTTCTTGATTATTGGGATTAGATTATCAAAGCTGAATTTTTAGATGTATGTCATACTGACATTTGTTTGATGTTGTACATGAGTGAAGGGACAACCAATAAATTCCAAGTCTCAGGGGTATTTCAAGTTCTAATTACTCAATGCATATCAATGGCTCACATGTTACTGAAGAAAATCCCTGAAGGCTAATATTTCCAAAGTAGAGAAAATAGGGTCGTACTCTCCCGCTTACTCCTTCGAATTCTCTGAGCACAGATGCTATTGTTTTATTATGGAATGTGGGTTGTCTTGACACTATATGGGAACTCAGTTGGGAGAGTAAGAGGAGGAAATCCTGTAAATTATAAAAGGGCGTAAAATATATAAAACATTATAGAAGTTTGTTTATCCTAGGAATAAACAAAGGAATCATGTTCATAGGAATCATGAACTCAGAGACATTTCCTAAAATTCTGCAAGCCAGACCACTCCTCAGCAGCCAGAGCCTGGGTGGGGATAAGAGTGTGGTTAGGGGTTTGGAACGTGTGTTACTTATCTTCTTAATTTCTGCTGCAAATATTATTCCATTTTGGTAACATCTGTATTATGAGAGGGACTCATCTCAAACTGGACTAACTTACAGATGAGTAAAGAGATAATGGAGATTTACTTTAAACCCACCACCTCGCAATGACTCAGCACTGGGAGAAAAACACCAGAGACCTTTCTGGTTAAATGCTTCAAGGCTTGAAAGGAATGTTGAATACCTGGGAGAGGATACACAGAGAGTGAAAACAGAAAAACAAACATACATGCACACACTTGTAGCTGAAAAAACAATAATAAAGAAAGCAAGAGAGGCTGAAGGGGAAATGGAAAGCTTATGTGAAGCCATGTGAGTATAACTGCATTATGCAAAGGACAGTCTTTGAACTAAGGAATTAAAATCTTAACATTCCACAAAGCAGAGAAGTAAATGTCACAAACAAACTCTATTTTGTTCATTCGTCAGGTTAATGAGCTGATCAGGGGAGGGCTTTACTCTCTCTTTACTCCATGGGTTTCCCCATCACCCCAACATTCTTTCTAAGGGAACTCTGACATTTTCTCAATTTTATGTAAGCTATTTACCAAATGAAGCTTCAAGCTCCCCTTTTCCAATCAGATTGCTGCTGCAATATCTTCACATGTAGAAATTTCTGGCAACACCTATAAATATATATTCCTTTTCACGACAAACAGTATTCTTCCTTTCCTTTATTATTATCTCTTCTGAATTTTTCACAAGAATGAACCTCCTGTCATACTGAGATGTATGACATAAGTTTAAAACTGAAGTAAATCTTCAAAGTGATATGAGTCACAAACAAAAATGCTTTAGCAGAATTCTGCTAAAACATACTGCTCCTTCTCTGTGGATGAATTGGCAATAGAGACTACAGATGGCTTTTTATGAATAATTTATTTCTAACAAATTAACAAGGAAACGAATTTCTGTTGACCTATAAATTAGAATGATAAACAACAAAGACAAGGTCTGCTATTCTTCTCCCAGTTGATTCTACTTTTTTTTCCTCTTGTAATTTACCCATTTCTTTTTCACATCAACTTTTTGTTGCCTTCCTAAATTTTAAATTTGGCTTAACCCAAGGCCATCTTTTGCAATTAACAGAAAACTGGTTTTATTTTACGGTTGCTGTTATTTTTGGTTTTGTTGTTTTTTTAGCCACTGTATTGCTAGTATCAGCTTTGTTTTTTCAAACATGAAGCTAAGCTAACCAGCATCATACAAAAGCTTCTTCAGTGGACCAGGCAGAGGAAATGTTTCCTATTATTCTTTTTTCCAAGCAGGAGTTACAAGAGCCAGATTTTCTGAGGGGTTAAGCTTCTTCCTGACTGTAAATCAGACACCTTTGAAAAACTACACACTCTTTAAAAACACAAGGACACATATCAGTCATGAGCGCCTTGCACCAAATCTGCATTTGCGCTATGTTGCCCTGCATCGAAGGGACTAGTCTTTGCACGAAAGAGGAGTTTAAGGATCACCACTTCTGCTTTTGGCCGTTTATGCTCATCTGTTGAGCATGCATTGCTGGAAACTCTGTTTCTTGACAAACCCTAAGAAATCAAAGTCGCCCCACATGTTGCCCCAGTCACAGCTACTGGCATTAACTTCTATCGTCCTTAACACACTTTCACTTACAATTCAGATCTCGCTGGGCCAGATGGACCTTTCCACCACATCAGAACGATTTTCTATTTTGTAAGGTTTTAGTGACCGCTGGGGATTGAATCGCGTGCCCTGTGGGAGATGTTCTTGCCTCAGCCTGCGCTCCTGCAGGTGTGAACCTTCTTGTAAACAGGAAGTTGAAGGGGTAATTATCAGTTGAGGTGTGACTAAGTGGAGGTGCTTCTCAGCCTGTACGACGGGAGCCTTAGAGAGAGAGGAGACTTGGACACAGCAGTCAGCAGGAGCCAGAAGGACAGACACAGGACAGAGGGGTCCCGTGTGATTGAGGGCTGACGTCACCAGAGCCCCACCCATGCAGAGAGAAAGCACGGCCCTGCCAAACCCTAGCGCTGGACGCCGAATGCTCAAAACCGTGAGACAAGCAATGCTTGCTGCCTAACTAACCCATCGTGTGGTGTTCGTCATAGCAGCCCTGGGACGGCGGCTTTGTCACACGCACCATGGGTGCGATCGCCTCATTCTGGCGTGGCCCCCATCTGCACTGCGGGGCAGGGGGTGCGACTGTTTTGCTCATTATTGGGACCTCAGCACAGTGGCCAACACGTGGAAGATGCTCAGTAAATACATGGTGACAGGATGAATAAACAGGAGTGACGACGAGACGCAGCATAACTGTGCTTCAGGTAAGGAAGGGCAGAGGCCTGGCAGTTTCCCTGCTTCCTCCTCAGGACTTTTTGTACTTGCTAACACACTTGTTACTCTGTCCATACCAAAATGGGCTTCCTCACCTGAGGGTTCATACATGGAGGTGGCCAGCAGCCCTGTACCGTGAGACGACTCAGATTCAGGTATCAAACTTGACAGAATTTCTCAAATCCATTCCCTCCTGAATATTCTCCCATCCACCACCCTTATCGTCTCCCACTGAAACTGTTAAGATAGCAGCCTAAAGTGCTGTTTCCTACCTCCAGAACTGACTCCCTTCCCCATCCATCCTCCAGATAGTCACCAGAGTGATTTTTCTGAAATATGCATCAGATTTTGTCCTTCCCCTAAATAAACTCCCTCAACATTTCCTTATTTCTCACAGGATGAAATCTAAATCATTTTAGACTTAATCTGAAAGCTAGCTGGCTTACGTTACCTTCCAACATGTGGCCCTTATCCCTGGATGGCACCCTCCAGCTTCTCCGATTCACAATCTGCCCTCAAGCAAAGTTTAATTACTTTCAGCTCGCCAGGCTCACCAGGCTCTATCATATTTCCATATGTGTGCACATCATGCTCCTGCTCAGCTACCTGGTTCTCCCCCTCTTCACCCAGAAACTCTACTCATACTTCAAGATCCAGCTCGGATGTCAGTTTCTCCAGGAAGCCTTCTCTGAATTCTCTCCATACCCAGTTCCCATAATGGCTGTGTGTCTTTCCTCCATTATATCCAATGAATGCTGCTACCACCGAAAATATTATATTGTCTTAAAATTACAAGTCTTCTATTAGCTACAATAACCTCAAGAGTGTGAAGTGGATGTTCCTGGTGCCTCCTAAAGAGGACAGTGAGCTGGCGCGGCAAAGCTGACACAAGATGACGCAATGAGAGACACAAGAAGAAAAACATAATGAGAGACCCAACAAAGCAGGGAATGAAGGTGGCTCAAGCAATTAGGTGCCTCCTTCCCACATCGGAGGTCCCGGGTTCAGTTCCCCGTGCCTCCTAAAGAAACAAGGAAGACAGACACAGCAGGTGCAAACAACAAGAGGGTGAGGAGAAATGAATAAATAAAATAAATCTTTAAATAAATAAATAACCTCAGGAGACACAACTGTACCTTCCTTATTCATCTTTGTAGCTCCTGAATTAGTACTTGGTAAGTGTTTGATTTAAAGGAACTCAGTCAGCCCAATTCAACCACCACTACCCACCCACGCTGGGTCCCCGAGGAAACAGTAAACCCAGGTGCAAGCACAGAGCGTGGAAGCTGGCAGAATAGAGCTGACTCATTTGGGATCCAGCCCTGAATAAAGATGCCTGAAAATACTACATAAATGATGCCTGAAGTGGCCATCTGGTGCTTCTGTGGGCCCAGAGTTAATCCCCCTTTGTTGGATAACAGCACCATGATGTAGGGAGTGACACTGAGGAGAGCAGTCCTGCTGACCAAGCCCTCGTCATCTTGCCTTTATTCTGGATCCAGCCAGATCCCGTCCAGAACTTGTCATTTCTGTGAGCCAATACATCCTCTTCTTCTCCTGAGTTGCGCTGTCACTTGCTATAAGAATTTAACACAGTGTCTAACATAAATAACCTCTTCAGATATCAAGGTTCCATAACTAGCCCGATTTTGATAACAAATTAGTAGAGAAGAGTAGCCAGTGAAGGTTACAATTCCACTATAAGCTGAAATAATATCCAAAAATAATTCCTGGGTTTTTCTATAATACCACTTCAGTTGAGGTGCATTTTTATGCAGAAAATACGTAAATTATTAAAATCCCTTTGTTGAAAATAGACTAAACAGGAAATAGCTGAGCTCCGAAAAACTCTGGCCCAATAAAACGTAATGTTATTCTCTAGATGTGTTTTCACAGAAACATTCACGGACCTGAAGAAAAGTGCCTGCTGGCACGGCTTTGATGGTGGTACATGGTGACACGTAATTCCCATACACAGGGTGGAAGTCTCCTGGATGCCTCGTCCCAAAAGGCTCGTGTGTGCGTGCGGCCTGCAGAGGCCACAAGGTGCTGACTGCAGGGCCCTGGGCCAGCTGAGAGCAGGGCATCTCACCCACCCTTAGGACCCTGGACTGTCCTGACCTTCCTGTCTGCATCCAGATGTGCCAACCCCAACTGGAAAACATACAAGGTGGGGAGGGAGCCAGGTAAAGAGAGAGCAGGCACCAGAGCCCCCCAGAGGAGGGTGAGGCTTGGGGCCTCTGAAAGTCCAGGTAGAGAAGTTAGCTTTTGGCATGACTGTGCCACCCAGCCTGAGGACACAGGGTCAACCACAGAAGACCTCTCCCAAAATGCTGTACACACCAAACAAAGTAGTTGAATTAGTTTTAGTCAGAATGCAAGTTAGTAATTCTTAGTTAGGAAAATGGTAAACTGTTGAGAAAAATAGTGAGTTATTTTTTTATACCAAGCTTACAACACATTAGATTAGGGAAGCAATTAGAAAAAAAATCTTATATTCATAGTACACTCTTTAATTTATGGAGTATTTTTGTACATCGCTATCATATTTGATCATCACTTTTACCATAAACCTCTGACATTATACAGAACTGGTATTAATAATCTACTTCACAGATGAGAAAACAAACCAAGTAAAGTTCAAGATCACTTTGCGAATAAGTTACAACACTAGAAACCAGATTTATATCCTCCTATTCCAAATACAGCTACCCTCACTTGCATGAGACTGTGGCTCTGATCCACACAACTGAAAGCACCCCTTCCATCCATGATGCACAGACATCACTCATTACCATTTAGGGCCCAACACAGCAAGGCAATGAAACCAAACAACAATGTGGGACTCAGAGTCAGTCCAGGGAAAAGCCACCAAGGTTATTTTAGGTTGGAAAGAAGTCTGCTATGACGAAAGAACACGGTTGTTTTCCTTTAAGCACAGAAGCCCTCACAATGCTGTAATAACACTCATTACAATGTGAGGAAATATTAGACAGCAGTTGAGAACTAGGCCTGTGCTAGATGTGCTGAAAGGGGATTTGGAAGGGGAGAGCTTATGTTTAATCTGTAGAGTCTGAGGTAGAAGCACAGATAAGCACAGAGCTGCTAAAATTAGGCCTTTTCTTAAGGCTGGGATTGAACCCAGGACCTCGTACATACAAAGCAAGCACACAAGCAATAAGCTACACCCGCTCCCCTAAGCATTTTTTAAAAGCATTGTGAAAGACTTTTCCTTAGTCCAAAGATTTATTTAAAGCAACTGAGAGTTTCTAAGATGATTTGAGAATTACTCTACAAGAAACCTTTGGAATAGTCTGGATTGTAGTTCAGCAAAGTACAACCCCCAGGCTGTCTCCTACTTTTGTAAATAAAGTTTTATTGGTATATGGCTATACCCATTTGTTTATGTACTGTCTGTGGCTGCTTTCACACAAAGCTTTGCCCACAAAGCTGAAAATATTTACTCTCTGGTCCTTTACAGATAAAGGGCCGGCGAGACCCACAAGACTACACACATGGGACAGTGGCAATGACCAAAGGCATTTGTGTGTCAGCTGCTCCTGTTCAGGATGGCAGCAGCAGCAGCAAGAGCCCCTGCAGGCTCCCGAAACACCGTTAGCCCAGTTGGTTAAGATGAGCAGGAGAAGACAGGCGATGTATTCGAATTTGGGAGGCAGGAAAAAGAGTGAAAGTGGACAGCAAAGAGAAGAGGAAGAAGGAAGAACAAGGAAAAAAGCATACAGAGGAGAAATAAATGGTGTATGGCTGAAAACCTGGCACAGAGCCACCTCAGCAATAGGCCGTAGCTTTCTCCTTGTATTAATGCTTCCTTGTATTCCTCATCTTTTGTTATTAAAAATAAAAGGGCAATAAAGCTTTTATAGACTTTTCATGCAAAATTGTATCAGACAGTAATTCATTTATTCATTCAATATTCACTGAGCGCTCTGTTAAAGGCACAAAGCCCCGCCTTCATCAGACTTTCAGTCTAGTTGAAGAAAACACTTGATAAATACAAACATAAAAATATAGTGTGACGTGATCCTAAGTGCTATGGAGAAACAAAGAAATATAAGGCAGGGAATTGTGGCTGGGGGTTGAGGGCAGGATAGGAGGAAGCAAGCATGGCTGAGGAAGCAAAAAAAAAGTGTGTGTGTACTGAGGAATGTTATAAAATGTACTTTTTTACTGCACAGGGATCAAAATAAGTTTGAAAGTTACTGACTTAGGAAATGTGTGTAGAAAGAGAATAGAAGAGTTTCAGGAGAGAGTCCTGGCGTACTTAAAGTATTCGAGTTTGGGAAGGTGAGGAGAAACTATCAAAGAAGATAGTGAGGTAGGAGGACAACCAAGAAAAGAGTGTCCTGGAAACCAAGTTAAAAAGCGTTTCAAGAAGGAAGGAATGATCAGCAGGGCCAACTACTAGTCCAATTATCATTGTATTTAGCAACATGATCACCGACGACCTTGACAGTGATGAAAATGATAACCTCCAGTGGGGTGGTGGAGCAAAAGCTGAATTGGAATAGATTTAAAAGAAGGAAAGTGAAGAATTGAAGACAAGTGTTTTGCAATAAAGTGGCATGGATTGACATTTAATATGTGTAAGGAACCTGACATCAAAGTGAGTAAATGTCAGCACACATAGTAATATATATGGTGTATACAATATGTTCAAGTGTGTGTGTAATATTTTTTGTTCTCCTTTTATGGGATCACATTGCACCCTAGAAGCCCCAGTCAAAATCCCCTAGCTGTCAAGACTAATACTAAGCTATTTTAAGAAAACTTTTCTATTTTATTTTCCAAAACTTTCAGGGGTTTTAATATTTTAAAGCACACATATAATTAATTTCTTATGATTAAACAATACCCAACATATTATACTAATAAATTAATCACTACCTGTTCTTTGTACACATGACCTCCAGCTTTCATCCTTTCTCTTGTTTTGTTTCTCTGAATTCTTTTTCAAGGCCATATTTGCTCTACAGTAGGAAAGAGAGGAGCATTTCAATTCTCCCAGAAAACCAACATGTGCAAAATCATGATCACGGTTTATTAGAATGAGGCTGTTTAAAGTAATTGAGACTAAATCGTCTCCATTTTCCCCACTGTTTTGGCCAACTGGCTCCAAAATCGCAGGTACTCATTACCAGGTGTTGCTTTCAGCTACTCCTGCTGCTTACACCCTTGCTGGGGGCAGGTGCCTCTTCCTTATACGAGACCTCACACCCCACACCCTTGCTGGGGGCAGGTGCCTCTTCCTTATACGAGACCTCACACCCCTCAAGAGCTTACTACACAGTAAGTGCACAGGGTGCACTGCGCCCCGTGCTAGTGTCCACCCATTTCACTGAGTGCCTAGATGCTAGAAGTGAGAAATTACAAGGGAGGAAATGATATGTAGCGTTAGGTTGAGGCACATGAAATTGTCATCTTTGGCAAATCTAGGCAATTTCATATGGTTTGACATAAGTGTTCCTTGCTAACTCTGTGTATCCTCCAGGGCTACCCGACAAACACAGCAGCTTTGCTATTTCACCCTGATTCTCCAACTTGCAAATTTCTCTAATATCAACCTTCACATTACAGGCAGAAATTATGGATTTAAATTTATTTATTTTGCAAATATTTGCTAAGAGCCTACTACTATACAAGGCCTTGGGTAGATCAGAGTTGAGGACATCAGACGTTTTCAACGACCCTCAAGTTTACACACAGTACAGCCAGGGATTAAATGTTAGACAAACAATCACACAAATATTTATTTAATTAAAATTGAGATAAAGGCTGTGAGAAAGTCTGCACACAGCAGAGGGAACTGAAGTTAGCCTGAAAGAAGAGGGAACGTTTCCCTGAGAAAGTGACATTTAAGCTGAGAACAGAAGGATGAGTGGGAGTTAGAAAAGAAAACAGCTTGCGCAAAGTCGCTAAATCAGGAAGGAACTTGGGGTTTTCAAGGATCTTAAGGAAATAAGGCCAAAAGGGCTGGTACAAAACGAGCAAGAAGGAAGGAGCTCAAGAGAGCAGGATAAAGGAACAGGGTGTTGTCAACGTACCCCTGTGAGCAGTGGAAGCAATCAAATGGCTTTAAGCAGGGGTCTGCCATGACCCAATCTGCATTTAAGAAGGACCACTGGTCCCAGCACAGAGCAGGGAGCCTGGACACACTGTGGCTGAGAACCAGGCTCTGCCACTGCCTGGCCTGGCAAGAGTGACGGGAACACCGGCCCTTTCTCCCAGAGGCAGAGTGGAGGGGTTGAGAGAGACGCCGACGGCCGCAAGGCCCAAAATATTTGCTACCCGGCTCTTTGTAGGAGAAGTTTGCCGACCCCGGGTGTGGATAAGGAATTGGGGAGGGTGAGCGGGTAATCAGGAAAGGAAGTCAGGACACAGCATGGCAACCCAAGCAGGGGGCTGCTCACTGGAGGAGGATGATGGTATGGCTGCCACCAGACCTGAGAAGGACCGAGAAGTAGGACTGGCAGGGCCAGGGGGTCGTGTGTGAGAAAAGGCGCATCCGGGGCAACTCCCACGCCACATTTTTGGTAGAAGCAACTGGGGGATGCTGGAAACAAGGAAGAAATGGATTGGTGTGGGGGAGGGGACACAAATCAAGACCTGGTCCTGAATTTTAGAGATAAATAAGAACACTCTAACTGAATTATACACTTTTGCTTTTCTTTTTTAAATTGGGAACCTCTCACATTCTTGCCCCATTCTCTGAATTTCTTCTGGCTATTGAAAACACTTGATTGAAAACTGCAGTTCTCTTTTTCTCAGCAGGCAAGGGCGGTGTCTTCAGGCATCTCTCCATTAGCGTGCCCAGCACAATGAATGAAATATAGCAGAGCTCACAAAATACTGTATGAAGGAGGACAGAAGCAAAGAAATCTTCCTTCATTGATCCAGCTTCTCGTTTTACAAGTCCTTAAAATATGTTTTGAAAGTACCTTTGTACATGTAGTCAGTTCTACTAGCCCATTTCCCTTTTTGCAAGACAAGCTCTGTAGTACTAGCGTGCCTTACCCATAGTCAGACTGGTATGGAGAGGTGCAAAAACAGATGCCGACACTGCCCAGGTGGCATAACATAGCTGTGAGTGGACAAACGAGGGGAGCAGGGATCAACAGCTATGGAGATATTCACACCAAAGCTCCTGAAGCCTAGTCAAAACACAGCAGGGGCGGGGAAGCAGGCGCCAGGTTCTAAAGATTGTTGGAATGATCACAAAATCTACGTCCAGGTGAGACAAGTTTATTGGAAAAGGCAAGAGCCTAGGGCTCGTCATGGGCAACCATCAAGGACAGAATTTCTTCTGGTAAGCAAGATACCAAGTCAATAATAATGAGATGGCAACTCGGGCTTTATGCACAGTGTCAGTCCTGAGTGTCCTTTGGCATCTCAGACCAAAACCTGACGTCAACCCTGGCATCTTCAGACTAAGTATAGCTATTTAACTTGAGATCATTTTCTGATTGTTCTTTTTCCTTTCTCTGAAATTCAAGTTCCTCACCCTAAACTTCATTCTCTCATAGTATACCTGAAGAGTATAGAGCTTTAAATCATTTTCTTTTTACATTTCTTTTGTGTGGCATATATTAAATATAAATAAAAATCACTTTCATATAGATTTATATTTTTTCAAACTCCAACATGGAATAAAAACTATATATTGTATTACCACACAGTTTCAACCATCATTCATGGTATTGTGAATTTCAGGGTTTTTTTAATCATCTTCCTTCTGGATTTGTGCCAGAAGTGGTGACACTTAAATATTAATTGGCAAAACATTTAGGCTGTTACACTCAAAATATAGCTGATACGAGATCCTACAGAGTGTACCCACAAACATCATTCAGAAATGCCACAGAAGCACTTAAATTTGGGAAGTCAGGCAAAAAATAATATTTTTATGTTACTTATCACATGTTGTTTGGCAGTACTTTGAAAAAGTAGTGAAAAAAAGTCATTGTGCAAACCTCCCAAAGTGACATTTTCCTCAGGGAACAAGAAGGTCTTGTAGTAAGTATGACTAAGACGACTCCTTCAAAAAATTGAGTCAACACATGCAATCAATCTAATCACATATGGTTGCAACCAGTAATTTTTTTTAAATGAAAACTGCCTCTAGACTGTGATTTCAATAGCCATTTTAAAAACTGATTAAAAAAAATAAAAAGGCTAGAATCAATCTGTTTTAAAGAGCACAGTAGCGATAATTATATTTCTGCTTTTCTTTGCTATTTCCATTCAGCTTTCAAATACCTGGAAATCCTCCAGGTACATGAAAAACTATCTGCGGCATGACTCCTAAAACAATCATGGCTGGCCTCGTGCCAGCTGGAGCTATGACTTCCTCAGATTAGATGGTAAGCATAATTTTTTTCTGACCTAACCTCCAGACACATACACAGCCTGAAAAACATAACCTGAGAACACAGGCGGAACATAAACAAGAAATTATAACTTCTTGACGCTAGCATGGCTTGCTTATTATTGTCTTTACATTATGTGCACATCTACGTAATTTTTCACACGAACTGGGATGGTTGGTAACAAGACAGATGCATAATATTTTTAAATTAAACATTAAAAAATTTTTAAAGAACAAAGAATCTTCCCAATCTACTTACTCTGAAAATGCTTTTTTTTTTTTTAAAGATTTTCTTTTATTTATTTATCCTCCCTCCTAGTTGTTTGTGCTCACTGTCTGCTCTCTGTGTCTGCTCGTCTTCTCTTTAGGAGGCACCAGGAACCAAACCCGGGACCTCCCATGTGACAGGCAGAAGCCCAATCACTTGAGCCACATCGCTTCCCTGGAAATGCTTTTATATGAAGTTGGATTTCCAAAAGAATTAGAAGTGGTAAATGTGGGAGATTGTTAAATTAATGGCCCCAGTGAATCAGGGACCCAGGCCCACTTGTGCAGTCCCCTCAGACCCGCTGGGAATGTGCAGCCCAGCGGGCAGCTACTGCTGACCGTCAGACACGTGAGGGAGGCTGTCTGAAGCAGCCATCTCCCAAGAGCCTCGGAGAGGAATAGCCCCTAGCTGAGCCCAGCCCAGCTAGGAGGAAATAAAGTGGTTTTTGATTAGGCCCTCAGCTGAAGCAGTCCAATAAAAGGGTCCCACACCCACAGGCATGGATTAGCCCTAAGGACTTGATTTTCTGGGATCTGCCCAGCTTCCGACTGTCACACGGAATACTATACAAATTCACCTGATTGGTATTTTTTTTCACCAAAAAGAAAATGACACCTAAAATAAAT
The DNA here is from genome assembly GCA_029593785.1 of Cabassous unicinctus. Classification (NCBI taxonomy): domain Eukaryota; kingdom Metazoa; phylum Chordata; class Mammalia; order Cingulata; family Chlamyphoridae; genus Cabassous; species Cabassous unicinctus. Next base: position 13,045 of record JAQZBX010025577.1, read on the forward strand.
ATCAGATGTACAAGGTATGGGTCCTTTGAACTAAACCTTGAGATCTTTGGAGGCTCTAATTCACTTTCCCCTATTTCCAGAGGAACGTCCATGGAAAAGTTTAAGAAGTGTTTCATCTGCTTCTGTACTGCATGACTGCGACAATGCTCACTTCTGATAGGATGTTAGGGAAATAAAGCAACAAAGGAGGGAGTTCTGTACATACTACAGAAGAGAGTATCTCCTTTGGAGGATCTAATATTCAGATATAAATTATTCAAAAACTTTGTAAGTACCCAATGCCCATATTATTTTTTTCTTTTCAATTTAGAAATTATACTCCACAAAATGAGTGAGTAAATTATGCTCATTTATATATGCAACCATTAATATGTCCTACAGATAACTGTAGAAAGCATTTGAGAAGATGTTTATGATATAAAGTTAAAAGTTAAAAGGCAGGACAAACTCTACGATTCGTCTTAGTTTGCCAGAGCTACTTTCACAAATACCCACACAGAGGATTGGCTTAAACAACAGGAATTTACTGGCTAGAAGAAGTTCAAAATCAAGATATTGGCAAGGCTTGCTTCCTCACGGAAGATTGCAGAGCTGGCCGCCAACAGCCCCGGGGCTCCTTGGCGTTTATCTTTGAGTCTGATCATGTGGTGATGTCCTCTCTTTTCTAGTTTCTGAGGCTTCAGCATTGTCTTTACAGGCTTCCAGTAATCCGGATTAAAGCACAACCTGGCTGAGCTGGCCACACCGTAACTAAAAATAACACCTTAAAAGGTCCTGTTTACAGCGTGTTTATACCACAGCAGTGCAGATTAGGAACATGTGTTTGTTGGCTTGTCTCTCCCCACAGATGTACACAATGAACATAGAAAAAGGAAAAAACAAAATAAAAGGAATAATGCTAAAAGGTGAGCTGTGGTTAAATTATTTATACTTTTCTGAATTTTCCCAAATATATGGATATATTTCATTTATAAGTCAGAAATGATCCACTTCAGACAGATGCAAAATGTTTTTACCTCTTCCTAATTCCGAAAGAATCTGAGGTGCTTAAGACAATTTAACATTACATAAAAGAGACCATTTTACGTTGAAAATAACACCAAGTCCAACAAAAGCAGTGCTTCTCAAACTTCAATGTACATGTGAATCGCCTGGGGACCTTGTCAACAAGCGGGTTTGGATTTGGTGGGTCTGGGCTGGGGCTTAAGATCCGGTATTTCTAACTGGCTCGAGGAGCTGCCGGTGCTCCTGGGAGGCAGGGGGACCACACTGGGTAGCAAGAAAAGAAGCGGGAGCGGATGCTACCTAGCATCGGAGATGACAACTATAGCCGGGTGCTGAGTTTAGCACTTTTCCTGTTTAAAAAGAATAAATCACTGGATGTAACAAAGGCTAACCTTAAACTGTAAATTAGTTTTTAAAAAATTATTCCAATAACATAGCCTTGAATTTTACTTTTTAAAAATACAGAAATAGAGCTTACTTTGTGTCCTTCTTGAGGGAGCAGTATTTATAGATTTACATAAGGTTTTGGTTGAGCTGCTAAGAATAGAGCCTAAAAATTCTAGGGTTGAAAGATATTTCCCTAAGGAATTTTTTTTTTCAGTTTAGAGAAAATTGCCTGTTATTTTAAACTGGCTAAAGGCTCCAGATCATAGCTGGTAAGAGCTCTGAAATCCAAAATACAGAAAACTATATAGAATAGTTTGTTGTTGAAGGCTCAAGTAACTCTTTAGTGGACCAATAGGTTTTTGGATTACTGCTTCTCTCTTAGAAAAGTTATATGATGCATATCAATGGCATTTTAAAGATCTGCATGGGTTACTCTAAGCAGGCATAACTAGGGCACCATTGCCTTTTGGACAGATCACTCTCTGTTACAGGGGGCAGGGAGGCGAGGGCTGCCATGCTCACTGCAGGATGTTTAGGGACATCCCTGGCCTCTGGCCACTAGATGTCAAGAGCACCTCCCTGCTAGTGACAATCAAAAATGTCTCCTGACAATGCCAGGTGTCCAGTAGGGGGCAAAACCGCCCCTAGTTGAAAACCACTAAAGTTTTTTATTGGACTTTATGGGAATGAAGCTGGATGTTTGTTTTCAAGGAGGTACTGAGCATTGGACCCGGAACCTCATACATGGGAAACGTGCTAAACCCTGAGCTACACCCGCTCCCTGAAGCTGCTCTTTGAGGAAATATTTTGCTGACCTTAATTGATCTTTGAATGACTTGACTGTATTGCCAATATCTCGGTAATTCCATCAGACTATTTTTTACTTCTTGCTTGTTTTTATCCAAAGAAGAAATAGGCAAGTTGGATTTTCTGTTTTTTGAAACAGTTAGGCAAAGTTGGTTTCACCTCTTTTCTATCTGTAGGTTCATAAAGGAGATGTGATCCAAAATACAGCTTGAGCAGAGTTCTATAAATTACTTAGACTCAAGAGATTAATTCAAGAACTAGAAGATGCAATAAAGGACTGATCAGTGGGTGTTTGAACAGATGAAACTATGAGGGCTTAAAAAATCAGATTAAAAACTTCTCACTAAGTTAAATACAAAGAAGATACAAATATTGAAAGAGGATTTAGATTTTCATAATATTAAAGGGATTATAAATCAATATTAGCTTTATGACAAACAGACCTAAAATAAAATGACACAAAAGACTCAAAGAAATGAAGATTTTCATGCAAATTAAGCAAACTGAAAAATAAGAAAAGGCAGAACTAATTATACAAAGTTGACTTTAATTTTTTAAAACTTACATAAGTGAAGAGGATCATTTCATATTTTGAAAAGGTATAATTGCTAGGGAGTATTAGCTTTGAATAATGCAGCAAGAAAATATATACAGCAAAACTTTTGGAATTATAAGTAGAAAATAATCAAAGCACAATTACATAAGAAGTCAACCCAACTTCATCTGTCTACAAAGATCAAGTGGACAAAAACAAGGATAGAGGAGATTTTACAAGAGAAAATCAAAACATTTCCAGCTTGATAATCTAGAAACGTAATTCGCCTCTAATGTGTGCATGAAACTAAAGACTAATTACATAACTGCTTATAAAGAACTTTTTTCTTCCTTAGAGAAATTTTTGATAAACTTTAAAAGGCAGAATTTTATGAGTAAAAAAGAATATAGAGCACATTTTTCAATAACCATACAATGAACTGGAAATTAATACACATTTGAAAAGAGGCACAGAACTGGAAAATTTAAAACTTTTTCCTAAAAATTTGGGATCAAGGAAATTTTTAAATAAAATAGAATATTTATAAAATAACTATAATGAAGTTGCTATACATCAAAATCTATGAGATTGGTCAACGGCATACTCAAAAACATTCTTAGAGCTTTAAATTTTTTTTTCCTTTTAAAACATAAAAAATTATTGAACTAAACGATTTTTAAATTGTAAAAAGATTAAAGATCCCTTTAAAAAAATAGAAATAATTAAAATATAAGTAAATAATAATAACTTATAAGAAAAACGTGACTAGAATGAATTCCAAAGCTCCTTGTTTAAAATGATCACGAAATAGAATAACAGTTCTCAAATTGGTCTTAAGAAAAAATTCTATCCCAGAGGATGTTAATAACTGTGCCAAAAAAGTCTTCCTCTACACAAGCAAGTTCTTTATTTTTAAGTTCCTTTAATCATTAAATAGGCTTCAAAAGTTTTCTCTTTTACTTTAAAACTTCTCAGATCTTTTCTTATGTTAATATGTACTTTGAATCCTCAAGGGGGGTATTTAGTACAATTTCCCAAGCTTATTCTCCCTTTTTTAGTATTCTGAGGAAGACAGTTTGCAAACTGCTCATCTAGACAACCCTCTAGAAAACTACGAAAGAAAAAAATTAATTTAGTTAATTTAATAATTAACTAAATTAGAAACAATAAAATGGAAATAATAACAAATAAAGAGAAAAATGTATTGTAATGGGATGTTATATACAATTGCACATTAATTAAAATGGGAGAACAGGCTTTAGGAAAACACTCACTATTTGCTGTCCAGATAAGCATTTCTGTTTTTATAATTTGTGTTTTAAATTAGAATGTGATATTAACTATAATTATAAGATGGACCAAAATGTGAACACAAATGCTTAGCCTAAATAAAACTTTAATTAGTATTCTATAACTACAATTGGAACTGTCCTTTCTTAGGCGAAAAAAGTAGAAAATATGAAGGAAGACAATCTTCAAGGCTTCCTACTGTAAAGGCAACAAGGGACAGGGAGTTTACGTGAATGTGTGAAGTTCTTTGGGGAAGAACAAAGACTTGACCAATCGGGAATGAGTCTTTCTCTGACAGTAAGAAGCAGAGCACAGAACCTGTGACCTGTTCATGCCAAGTCCAGGTGACGCGGCAGTAAAGACGGACATTATCTGCTGAGCAGCCAAGATTCAGCCCCTTCTAGGCCTAGTCAAGAACAAAGCTGTGGCCAGGCATGCAGGGCCTGAGGGTATATTTTCAGCACATGTTGTTTTCTGCCTGGTAGAAACCATCAGGCAGGAATGAAGTCTCATGGTTTCAGTCTTGGAGAAGCCATGAGCCCAGGAGTGAAGTCTCCAAATCCTAGCATGGGGGCATTAGAGAAGAAGAGAGCGGGACTATAAAACACTTTCTACTTACTACTGCACACCCAGTAGCTTTCTGCCCTGAGACCATGTTCAACGTGATCATTATTAAGCAGTTAAAGAGAAGTAGCTAATAATTGGACCAAAGGTTAAGAACTATAATTTTCCTGTATGACACTGACCTAAATAGAGACATTTTCCGTTACATCAGTAAATATAAAGACCTTAATGAAATGATTTTCTGAAAATAAATTACAACTCCAATTCCAAATCTGACAAAGATTATGTAAAATAGAAAACTATAGGCCAATCTCCTTTATGAACACTGATATGCAAATCTAAGTGAAATGTTAGAAAATAGGATAATATTAAAAGAATAATCTGCCCAAATGGTTTATTCTTAGTATTCTTTAAATTAAAAAATCAGCTCTGATGAAAATGACATTTGATAAAACTAATTATTCTAAATATTTTTAAAGTATCTAAAGTACAGGTACTTAAACGTAGTTATTTACATGCTTGAGTATGCTAATGGGCCATCATATACAGAAGAGCCATTCCCATTAAAATCAGGGAGACTTGGAAGTGGTTAAAGTGGAATATGTCCTGTTGCATAAATGTTGCTACAATAAATTTTTTTTTAATTTTAGAAAAATCAAGGAGAAAGATGCCCAGCGTAATAATTGTGCAACATTGTTCTAGAAATTCTAAACAATTTAATTATGCATGCAAATAAATTAAAATATATAAACTTTGACAAATAAAATGTATACTTTGTGTACAGATATATAGAATACTTAGAAAAATTGAAAAGAATCAGCTGAACAGCCATTAGAATTGAGAATTCAGCAAAATAGCCAAACTCAACATACACATATGAAAAATCAATAGTGTTTTTATACTCCAGTAACAAGTTTAAAACATAATGAAGAGAAGCTTTCACAACAGCTATAAAAACATTGTTTGAATAGGAATGACTATAATGAGAAATATTTATCAGTATCAACAAAACTACTAAAATTTTCTGAGAAACCAAAAACCAGAAATATTTTAATTTTCCTAGATTGATATTTTAGTGCATTTTCAATCAAAATAAAAGAGAAAAAATTTGTTACATAATAAAATTATTCTGAAGACCTCCTAGAAGAGAAAACTGATTAGAAATTACATAGAAAATTATTAAAGAGATGACACCTGAGAATGGGGGTGAAGATACTACTAGCCCTTTGACATATTAGAAGATATCCACACACACAAGTAAAAACTATACCATAAGCACAAGAATAGAGAAATAATATATACCCCAGAAAGAACATATTATAGTTTTTATTTTAATCTCTAAGAAAAAGACATTCTAAATCTGTAGTGAAAAAATATTATTCAATGAGGGGGTTGTTCCAATGGGCTAGCAACCTGCAGAAAATAATCAGCTTAGCTCTTCCCCTACCACCATACAGTAAAAACTGGGTTGGTTGGTTTGTTTTTTGAGACTTTGGATGCAGCAGCTTCCAACTTGAGGTTCAAATCATAATCTCCTTTAGAGCTTTTTCAATATGTGTATGCCTGGACAAGGGGATTTAGTAGTTTAATGTGCCATGGACAAGTAGTCGAATGGACAATGGGAACAAGTAGTCTCATGTACAACACTGGCATAATAAGAAAAGCTGGTAGACACATAGAATGGAGTTCAAATCCTGGCTCCCTTACTTACTGGGTATGTGACTTTAGGAAAATGACTTGTTTATATGATCCTCAGTTCTCCCAGCTGTAAAATGAGGATGATAATAACTATGTTAAAAGGCTATTTTGAATATTAAAGAAGATAAGTTATGTCAAATGCCTAGATTTCATGATTCCAGTTAATTTTAAAATATACATATTCATAAGCATATTTCTCTATCTGGAAAACCATGCCTTTGAAAGTAAAAAAAAATTGTTACAATATATTTAAGTTTTTGCCTTCAGCTCTCAAGAAAAAGGGCAGAAGTATCACCACACAACCCACCCCCAGCCTTTTATTTTATTCATTTAAAATTACAATACTAAACCTACTCTTAAGTAAGTGTGGGGAGGTAGATGTGGCTCAAGCGATTGGGCTCCCGTCTACCATATGGGAGGCCAGGGTTCAATTCCCAGGGCCTACTGGTGAAAGGCAAGCTGCCCCACGTGGCAAGCTGGCCCAAGCGGAGAGCTGGCTCCCACAGAGAGCTGGCCCGCACAGGAGTGCTGGCCCGCGCAGGAGAGCTGACCCACAAGAGACCTGGCGCAGCAAGGTGACACAACAAGAAGAGACACAGAGGAGAGACAGTAAGAGACACAGCAGACCAGGGAGCTGAGGTGGCGCAAGAGACTGAGTGCCTCTCTCCCACTCTGGAAGGTCCCAGGATCGGTTCCCAGTGCCGCCTAAAGAGAAGACAAGCAGACACAGAAGAAAACACAGCAAGTGGAAAACAGTGGGGGGAGGGGGGATAAATAAATAAATCTTTAAATTAAAAAAAAAGTAAGTGTGGTTAAAAATCAGAGTGAAACCACAGAAATAGAAAAGATCATAATATATTAAATTAACTATTTCTTTTAAAGAAGAAGAGTGGGGCAGCAAATATTTCTGAAGCATGAAATCAAAGACTTATATTCAAGAAGACAGTTGGTCTAGAAGAGAGTTGTTAAACCCAGGTTATTTAGTTCCTCAAGCTGGACATTACCATGAGAAAATCCATGTAGTTCTGAGTTTAAACACAGGAAATTAGATCCTTTAGTTTGAAAAGTATTCTCAATTCTAAATGTTCAGCCATGTCCATCGTAAAACACTTAAACGAATTTTTTCAAATTCTCCCAACACTATTCCAAATGATTTTCTCTGCTATAATTTTCTATTGACTTTAAATTAAAATTCTTCAGCTTAAAGCTCAACATTGTTATTTCCCATTTTCTAAATCCTATTCCAAAGTCCTTTCTAAGAAAAAGAAAAGAGAGGATGTTTAGTATATTCTGTCAGTTAAAAAAGTATCACTGCTCTCTCAGCAACCTATTAACATTCTTAGGATAATACTTCCTTATATAAAAAATATAAAAGGAACAGATTTGATATAAATCCAATGCCTTTTATGCAGAATAAAGCAGTTTATAATTTTGATCACAATCTCGAAGTAAACAAAACTTCTATTCTAATGGAGTAATGCATGTCACATTTCTATTATCCTGACACAAATACACTCTTAATATTCTATTTTTGTACTATCACTACTCCTTGTAATACTAAAAAGGAGTTTTACTTTTTCCCCCAAATCTCAACCACAGATGGATAATTTTAGAGTCTGTGATTTTTTAACAATCACCCCTTTACAGAACACTTCCTGTCACCATCTGCCTCTTTTAAGGCCAAATAGGGCTTTACGTGTCTTGTTTATTTTCCTCCGCAGTCTGTTGTCTGGCATTTTTTCTCACCACCTTCTGGCCTCCTGTATTTTTGAATAGCTACTCCAATCTGATCCATGCGGTCTCTTCCCACTCTCGGGTGCCTGATTTTTCCAGTGGGTCTTGAATGTCAATAAGTGAGCTAAGCTCTCATTCACACAAAATGTGCTTGCACCACTGCTGGCTGGTGGTATTTACTTGTGCTAATTCCTGAATCTATTACTCTAGATGGTTACCTGCATTGGCGTCATCTTAGAGCAGAGCCTTAGTGACCAATAAACTCTCAGTTCCCCCCAGAATTCAATTTCAGAGGTGGGTACAACAGCAGTGCATTAATTTTGACCCCTGAGGTCCTTCATAATTTACATTTAGTGAAATGCCCTTTACACAAAACCAATACAAAGAAAAATGAAGATTTGCTGATACTGAACAGAAAGTGATTTTTGGGTTCTTACTTCTCTCCTCCACTAACAGTTATTTATTAGGTGCTCACCGTGTTCCTGGCACTTTTCCAGGGGCTGGGGATTTAATGATAAAAAAGACAGACCATTTTAATAAAAAGAGCTGAACTTAGGGCCCTAGACACATTTGGATGAGTGAAGTAGTGATGGCTTCACACCTAACTGACATGACTTAATTTAGTGCTTCTTTGCTGCATAGCTGTTTCTGTATTAAAATAATGCTTTTAAATGAAATGCAATTGTTATCACCAAAAAAGACAAAACCAATGAGTGAAAACATTTACTGCCAATAATTAGATGTTGAATGAATGAATGAATGAATAGCTCCAACTCTACTGTTTGCTGGTTTTACAACTCTAAAGTTAACTAATCCCTCTGAGGCTGTTTCCTTATCTGTAAAATGGATATTGAATCCCTACTTAATTAGATTATTGTATTTAAAAAGATGAGCCATATAAAGGTCTGGGCCATAGAAATTTCTCAATAAAGGGAGCTCTGTCTCTAAGCCAAATGCCGTCCAGTAATATCAAGGGAATCATTTAATGTAATCCAAATATTTTTATGTGGCTACATCTGGCTTCTTGGAAATTCATAAAAAGTCCCAACTAAGGAAAATTGGACTATTTCCCAGTTTTCACACCTGCCACTGATCCTCCACCCCCTACTCTATTCTATAGTATTTTCTAGTCTGAGAAAATAGCCCTTTCTCCCTGGCCGTTCAGCCCAGTTTTGTTTTGTTTTTTTCCCCCCACTTCTTTTACTTTTTTAAAAGATACTTCGGTTACACAAATGTTACAGAGAATATATAGGGGATTCCCATATGCCTCGCTCCCCACACCCCCCACATTCTCCCACATTCGCAACGTTTCATCAGTGTGGTACCTTCATTGCAATCGATGAGCACATTTTGGAGCATCGGCACTAACCCTGGATTAGAGTTTAGCTTGTAGTTTACACTCTCGCCCATTCAACTCTGTAGGTTATGGCCGGATATATACTGGCCTGTATCTGTCGTTGCAATGTCATTCAGATGATTCCCAAGTCCCGAAATTGCCCCCCATTACACCTGGTTTTCCCTCTCCCTGACCCCAGAACATCCACGGTCATTTCAGCCCCGCTTTTGGTTTGCACCTTTTGTCAAGAAGCCCGTGGGCTCTCTAAGGACAACTCCACCACCGCACTGCAGTTAAGGCGAAGGGAGCGTCTCTTACGGGGCAGGAAGCTGGGTGTCAGGATTCTGGCTTGTTCCTGGGACCCAGTTCACTCACTGACTCACTCACTCATTCTAAAAGACTTTGTTTGCGTGCCCACTGCTGTCAGGCTTTGCTCTCGATGCTGAAAAGGGGGACAAGGCCCCCACTCTCATGAGCCTATGCCTAAGAGGAGACAACCACAGAAGGGCTAACAAGGAAGCATCTCTGGGACCACGGGAGCACAAAGGGACAAGCCCACCCCAGCCCTGGGGAACCAGGAAGACCTAACGCCTCGACTGTCACCCAGTGAGTGAGAGGGAGACAAGCAGACGACGAGGGAGAAGCCCGAGTGGGGAAACAGCTGGTGCAGAGGCAGGCCGAGGCGCTGGCCATCCAGAAGGCCCGCTGGAGAATCCCCAGCTGTCGACGGCGTCTTCTTCCCTGGCTGGCTCCATTCTGTCGCCCCAAAGCCTCCAGTGCCCCAGCGTGCATGCACTTCACACTGCTCTGAGCTACACCCCGAGAAAGCAGAAGCGGTTTTTGTGTCCCTGCTTGGGGCACAGCACCCCCGAGCCAGCACGATGACGGGGGCAGCTGAGGTGGGACCCCTGAGGGGCAGGCAACCGGGGTCCAGAAGGCATAGGCAGACCCTCCCCAAGCACCTTCCTCCTCACCAAGCCTGGAGGGTTGGGTCTAGTTTTACTAAAGAGGTCAGGAAGTTTCCCTGTACTTCACCTTGACGCTACTATGTATTTCCAATTTCTAACTCCTGGCTTATATTTATTGCTTACTTCTGGCAGATCTGATTAGATCAAAAACTAAACTAAACTAAAAAGAGATCTTGTCTCGTTTGAGGAGTAGATGCAATAATACAATGATGATTACTTTAATTTCCCATGTTACTTAAAAAGCAGATGAAGGACTGTATGTGACAAAAATAACATATAACATGCCAGGATTTGAATGTATTTATATTAATTTCAACCAATACATTTCTACATAATTGAAATCACACACTTTTAAGTTATGAAATAATTAGTGATACTAGGGTACAAGAGAGAAAATGGGATATAAATGTTCACCAAAAAGCTTATACTCGTGGTGAAAATTTGAGTATTAGTCATTCTTAATTGTCACAAAATATACCTAAGGAAAATAATATTGAGAAAATATTAAAGTTTGTGGTGACAGCCTCTTTCAATAACACTGCGTTTGTTTTACTGTATTTAATCCAAATGATAAAAGAATTTATTAAAATTACCCTACAGGGAGTAATAGTTTTAAAACATAATTCAAGTCAGTTTTTACATAATAGCTTCCAGGAAAACAACAGTGGACTTTCCAAAGTGACAGAGGAAGAGACACACCCCTATGTGCAGGCTCATGCTGGCAGGAGTCGATCAGCTCACGGCCCAGGGAATCTATGGAAATCTTTTTGCGAAGTTTTTCTGCCAACCAGAGGTCAACGATCCAGGATATCTGCAGGTAAGGCACTATTAACATTTTCACTAATTTTACCTGTTTATGATTTGTTGCAGCAAGGCTGAGGATGAAATAAAGAATTCTAAATCAATGTCTCGTTCAAACATATTTTCATTTGGATTTAATTTATAATGATGAGGTCATTATGGAAAAACTCATTCTTCTTCTGTTAATTACATTTTCTCAAAAAATAATCTATTTCCCTGCTCTGCCAATCTGGCACTTTGCAAAGTCACTGTAGTTCAATTCAAAAATGCAAATAAATTTAAGCAAGTAACCAGCTTTCCCTGCAGTACTGTGAATGGTACCTTTCAAGCTCAATTTTATTTCTGAGTTCATTCTTCAGGATTATTTTACTTTATAAATATGTCACTTAGGTTATTTTTGTACAGCATTTCTTCAACAAATATGTAAGCCAGTTGATTTTCATCAAATGCCCTTGAGAATGGAGCCAGTTAGCCTACAAGGGAATACTATTCAGGCTGTTAACACACACAAAATTTATGCAAGAAAATGTTTTTAGCTTCCTGATCGCATCACTGTTTTTATTTTTTCTTACATAAAAGCTGTTTTTAGAAACAGAGTACATTTTGTTCTCAAATAAGAGCATCTAGCTTTAAGGCATATGCAAATACACTCAGATTATTTAAGCTCACTCCTCTTTAAAAAATCTATGCATCATAAATATTCTTAAAATTTTATGGCATGCGAATATTCTCGCTGTCCTGATTTTGTGATAATCAGGGTAGGCTAAATATTCACTATATTAGAAACCGTGCATGTGTCCCCAGACCTAGTTTTTCTCCCTAGGTCTGATTTTTGGAATGCTGGTGATAAACTAAGCCTGGATTATTATATGACCATGTTGTATGAGAAAAGACTGTAACTCTGGGTATCTTTGGTCAACCTTAAGAGATGTAGCAGGGGGACGGATGTGGCTCAGGTGGTTGGGCTCCCGTCTCCCATATGGAGGGACCTGGATTCGACCCCTGGGACCTCCCGGTAAAAATTTAAAAAAAGAAAAATATAGAAGGTGCATGGGCTGCCAGGCCCCGTCCGCAGGTGAGCCGCCAGGCCCCATGAGCCACGCAGCAAGATGATGACGTAACAGGAGAGTGACACAAGGGAAAGCCAATACAAGACGCACCAAAAAACCAGGAACTAAGGTGGCGCAGGCGGTATGACGCCTCTCTCCCACATTGGAGATTCCAAGGGTCGAATCCCAGTGAAGACAGGAGGAGAAGGATGAGAAGAGAGGGCAGGAAATGGACACAGAGAGTTGCCAAGGAATGGACACAGAAACAGCAAAAACGGAGGGGGGAGGGTATAAAAATGGATAAAAATAAATAAATAAATAAGTAAATTTTATGGCCTTGTTTTAAATGGTCATTAAAAAAAAAGGTGTCTTTGGAATAAAATAGATTTTATCCAAAGATGCAGAACCATTATCAAAATGTGTTCAACTTCATCGATATGATAGATTAGGACCCTCTTCAAGCAGTAATTCCTCAAGTTATTTTAAGAAAACTTATGAAACAATAAAAGTTTAAAATGTGAATTACATAGCTTTTAAAATCCTAAATCTTTCCTGAATTTTACTTTGGTATTATATTGCATGACAAGTACATAAGTCTTTTGACAAAATAACAAAACCGAATTGTTTTCTCGGTATGCTATAAGCAAGCTCAGGAAGTGTTTCAAACTGAACATTCTTCTTGTCCATATTAAAAATAGAATATTTCTCCAAATGCTATTAATAATTTAACTTAGAATAGAATCATAAATATGCATGAATGGAAGATCACTTGCTCTATCCCATGCTCAGAAAGACCTTTGAGTAAGCTCTTCCAGAAACACTAAGGGCAGGTCTGTGCCGGAAGCTCGGAGGAAAACAAAGCAAAGCTCCAGTGCTGTCTCCTCTGACCCTTGGGCTACACTGGTCGCTGGTCGCTGTCCTGGGCTCCAGCCCTGCTCTCCCCGCCTGCTCTGCAACACTTAGCATGAGTTCTAATTACCATTTACAAGTCATTCTCCCACACAGCAGCTTCCAAGGCATTTTAATGATCTCCCTTTTTACTTGAGAAAACAAGCTCTAGCCTAAAGTCACAGAGGTAGCCAGTGACAAAGCCAGAATTCAATTACGAGCTCTCTCTGTCCAGAGCTCCTGCAACTCACCTTACTGCCACACTCCTGCCCAACACCTAGCAGCATACCAGACGTAGCGGGTGCTTGGAAGCCACCTACTGATTGATAAATGATCAATGCAGACATTAAAACACATTCTGTGACACTGTGCTGGGTGCGGGAGAGCAGTGGGTGACAAGGCCCCCATCTCCTTCCCGTCCCTCCACTTCAGCCCTATCCTCACGGGGCATCCGGTGAAGGGGGATGAATACAATTATAACACTTTGTGGAGAGGTCACATCCATTTTGAGAGTGAAAGACTGAACAGGATTTAACTACTCAAAGGAGGGTGGAGTAAGAGGGAGGAAGGAAGAGGAGGGGATTCAAGGCAGAGGAAACAGCATGTGTAACTGTGGGAGGGAAGACAAGAACGTCTTGTCAAAATGAGAAAAGCTCAGTACTCTAGAGTGGGAGGAGGGGGCAGCAAGAGGGGAGCTGCCGAGGCAGCCAGGGGCCCATCAGGAGAGCCCTAGGGCATGCTAAGGCATTTGGGCTTGATCCTAAAAGTACAGGGAATCACTGCAGGGTTTTAAGCAGAGGAGCAATATAGATTTTATGTTTGAGAAGAATCACTCTGGCTATACTTCGGAGAAAGGAACGGGGGATGTGTCTGATTAGAAGCTGGGAAACCAATGAGGAGGTTGAGGCATTAATCAAGACAAGAACTTCTCTCCCCAGAATATGGCTTTAAAGAAGTCATTTCTCGGGAAATGGATGTGGCTCAAGCAATTGAGCTACCACCTACCAGATGGGAAGTCCCTGGTTCAGTTCCCAGTGCCTCCTAAAGAAGACAGCAAGCTGGCGTGATGGGCAGGCGTGACAAGCTATCGCAACAAAAGACACGGGGAGGAAAAACATAATGAGAGACACAACAAAGCCGGGAGTGGAGGTGGCTCAATTGATAAGGCACCTCCCTCCCACATCAGAGGTCCCAGGTTCAGCTCCCAGTGCCCCTTAAAGAAACAAGAAAGATAAACAGACACAGCAAGTTCAAACAAATAAATAAAATAAATTAAAAAAAAAAAATAACAATTTATGTAATCTAAGTATCTTTTTAAAATAAATTAGAAAATACTTAAATAAAATAAAGAAGTCACTTCTTAAATTTTAAATATTTTTGTATTTTTAAAATGTGAAGAAAAAATGCCTGCCCTGCGTCCCTCCTGGGGTTGTTTTGAAGAGACAGGATGGTGTGGTGGTTAAGCACTCTGGGGCTAGAAAGTTTTGGTTTCAACCCTGGCTCCCCCGCTTCCTCACTGTGAAACTCTGGAAGCTGCATGACTTCTCTTTCCTCAGCATCCTGGTCTGTGAAGCAGACACAGGAGCGGTGCCTCATCCTTGGGGTTTGTTGAGGGGACTTGATGCAATGATGTCTGTTTTGTTTGTTGTCCTATCTCCCGCAGGTAGAATTGTGTCTGTTAAGTAGTAAATGCTTAATTAATGTTAGTGTTCATTTGAAAATGATAAAGGACTATAATTATAAGGTGTCAATATAACTAGTAAAGGTATTTAATGTCTACAATTTCTCCCCACACAAACCATACTAAACATACACACACAATCTCTAGGTTAATCACACACCTGTGCTTTTTTTTTTTTTTTTTTAAAGATTTATTTATTTATCCCCCCCTTGCTGCTTGTGTTTGCTGTGTCCATTTGCTGTGTGTTTTTTCTGTGTCTCCTTATCTCCCCCTTGCTGCGAGGTCTTGCTGCATCAGCCCACCGCGCCGCGTGGGCCGGCCTGCCCTCACAAGGAGGCCCCGGGAAGCGAACCCGGGACCTCCCATATGGTAAACGGGAGCTCTATCGATTCAGCCACATCCGCTTCCCAACACCTGTGCTTTTAAACATAAAAGTAAGCTTGCTCTTGCGGGAAGATGGCTGACTAGTAAGACACGGGAATCTCCTCTCCAGAAAAATATCTAGAGGACAGGCTGAAACAGCCCTGAAATAGATCTTCTAGGGTTTAGGACAGCAGGTGAAGGCTGCACACCTCCCAAAGGAGAGAGGGACAAAAGACGGAAATCGCCATGACAGAACCGTGAGTTGGAATCAGCAGCGGCTGCTGCTGCCGGCACCCTCCCCCATACTCCTTAGAATTCTCGGGTCTCTGGGCCTGCGACTACAGACAAAGGGGGCTCCAGGGATCTACCACTCCCGGAAAGGAGAGACAGAGGGACACAGCCTTAGGCTGACTCAGGTTCTGACACGCAAATTTGGGCTGCAGAGCCCCACGGACCCTTCCACATGGCGGTTTGCCCTGGGAGCCTAGGACTGGAGAAATCCGACCCTCGCATTCTCCCTCTCTTCTAGCCTGGACTAATTATTGAGGACTCCACAGGAGAGGGGAGAGAGAGCCTGGGGCTGACCCTGCTTTTGACTCCCAGGTTTGGTCTGCCCTGTCCCGAGAGCCCTTCCAGGCTGGGTGGGACTGCGCCATTGTTTGCCTTGGAGCCTGCAGGGGGCTAAAGATATACAAACCTCCCAATCTTCTCTACTACTAACAGGAACTTTTGTTGAGGATTCAGAGGGTAGAGGAAGTATTTCCTAGCTGGGAAAAGGGAGGGGGCTTCCAGAGAAGACTAGAGAACTGTCTCCGAAAGTTAAAATTACAAGGCTCTTAGCCCCCAGACAGGAAGCTCTATCACATTGATCTGGTCTGTGTCACAACAAATACACTCCAACCAGGCATTGAATTGAGAGCTTCCAACGAGTGCCATCTCCTGGCAGACCAAGGAAGTGCACATAAGAAAATTAAATAGGAGAGGCTTTTCCTGGCCTCTATAGCCTCCCTGCCCAAGGGCCTAGGAAATGAATCTACAACCAATTACTGGGTCCAGTGCCCAGTTTTGAGCAACCAGCAGGACAATTCTAACAATCAAGGTTGAGCCAAAAATCAAAGAGCTGTGGTAACTCACAGCCTCCTGCCACTAAAACCCTATAAAAGAGAAAGAGATAGAGCATCTAAGTAAAAACAACCTAACCAGATGCCTAAACACCAGCAAAAAATTATGAGCCATACTAAGAAAATAGAAGACGTGGCTCAAGAAAAGGAATACATCAAAGTCCCAGAAGAGATGCAGAATTTAAGAGAA